>JANHFR010006130.1:184439-195174 GCA_032468015.1 Mimophis mahfalensis | reverse complement strand
TTTAAGTTCACACCAACTGCTTCAGTGACTCCATCCAGCCACCTCATTCTCTGTCGTCCTCTTCTTCTTTTGCCCTCTTCTTTTGCCCTTCTTTTGCCCTCTTCTTCTTTTGCACCTTAGCTTACATATGGATTTTGCTATATTTGTGAAGCATTTTACAAGTTCAGGAAAAGATGCAACTTCTTCAAAGGGGTACTTACAGATATAGCATGCGCATCATGTGCAATCCAGTGGAATTCCACAATACTGTTGTTTATGTTGCCTACATTCATTTAAACATGTGGCTGAAGTAATCAGTTATTCTATAAGCACACCTATGTGCTTACAGAATTCCAATTTTGCCTCTTGTTGAAAAACCCCCACCTGGTTTATGATACAATGGGCCATATAATTTTTAAATGTTTAAGTTTTAAACTATTTTGAGACTGTCCCCTGTAGTGTTTAATGACTATTTTAGTAAACATTTATCGGTTTTAAAGAACATACAAACATGTTTGAATGTGTGATTCTGTACCTGTTCTTTATTCACCATTGTCTCCTTGTTATAAACAGAACTTTGAAAACGCTTTGAAAAAGATGCAAAAGAGAAAACTGGTTGCTTTACCAAAAGTGCAAGCTTATTAGGGTTATCTATTGATCTTAGGATACACTAGGGTCAATAGCAGGCTAGAATATGGACGTTTTATTGTACTGATTACAATATTGAGACCTCTGCGAGGGATATGAATAGTTAAAAAGTTTAACTGATAAACAAACACAAACAAACAAATAATTCTATATTTTTTTCATAGTGAAATCTTGGTATCACTAGAACTAAAATCTCAGTTAAATTAAAAAAATTTTTAAAAAAAAACTAACTTTTTTTGGGAAATTCAAGGTCTGTGGCTTTCAATATTAGCAAGATAGTTCAGATGCCAATATTATTACAATATACAAAATGAGATGTCACCATTGGCCAAACTGTTAACGTAAAGAAGACCAAAAATCAGAGGCTTAACCATGCCTAAGAAAAAGCATATTTTTTAAGCCTCAGAATTAAAAGTTTGGAGGGACAATTGTGTGGGTGAGCGAAATCATCCCAATCAGCATCTCTATCTCTTAGTTTTTGTACCTCCATCTATTTAATTCCATCCTTATTCAGCGTAAAACATTTCTTTGCACCTGCAAAAGTGCAGATTATATTCAAGAGAGAGAAAATGGTGTGTGTGTGTGTGTGTGTGTGTGTGTGTGTGTGTGTGTGTTTAGGAAGGAAAATCAATGTTTGGAGCCTTCCAACTGGATCTGAAAAAAATATTCAATTTTTGGATAATTAACAATTTAAAATTACTTCCTTAATGCTCTTATCATCTATAGCCAGGAAAATATGAACTAACTGCTTTCATATATATCTTGTCCAAACACTGTCACAGTGGAAATTAAATAAAATCTGGCATACACAATCTTTATTGACTTACATTATTTCCTTTTTCTTGAAGTAGCTTCAGGTTCTCTTTACACTGTTTAAGTTCATCCGTGACTGATTGCTTTTCCTTCTCGGTAATTTCAAATTTTAACCTCAGCTCTGAAAGCATGGTCTGTGTCTTTTCGTACTAAAGGAAATAAAAACAGCAAAAACAAAAACATTTAAACTGTAAAAATAAGTTAAATATAACTTCAGGATAATTTTTAAACAAATTTTTCTTTAACAAATTATTACTCTCTTATTATAAGGATTTGGAATAGGAATTTAGATGTCCACATGTTTTATACAAACTTAATGGACTGATGCATTTATTGGCAGAGAACTACGAATCTTCCTAGGAAATCGTGAACCAAAAGAAACCCAGCCTCTATGGTTACTCCAGTGATGTCATCTTATACTCAGAATCAGACTAACCTATATCATTACTAAAGCAAAAAAATATGGAAGGTATCGATTTAAATATAGAACATCAAATAGAAATGGATGATTTTTCTCTTAATAGAATTGATATTACCAAATTTAGTGCCTAAACTAGTTTCATAGTTCCCAAATTTAGGAGAACCTTAACTTTACCTCAGTTTAATGCTCTCCCCATAGTTACCCTAGAAGGAAAATATAGGAAAACTCCATATGAATCCCATTAATGTCCTTGTGATATGCATACCATTCTGATAATTTTTATTTGCACTATCTGTTAAACAATGAAGAAAAATTTATTTCTCTAAAACTAGCAAAGTTGTGCTACATTGTTTGGGATAATTTTGTTGAGTGCACTTCTATTGGTCAATGACTGAAATAAATTTTCTGTTTGACACATGTTTTATAGGTAAGTATATGTTAGAGGAAGAGTCCAGATAAAGGCACATTCAAGAATGCATACTCAGTAGACTTCAGGAAGAGAACTGATTTGCCAGTGAATAAGAATTACTGCCCTGTTTTTAGAGTTGCTGTGAGTTGGAGAGCAGATAAATTTAATGAATTATCTTACTGTTAATATGACAAAAGATAATAAAAGCATTTCTTTGACCAGAACTATGTCTTACATTTTTTTCAATCAAGTATGACATCACTCATTAACTGTTAGAAAAGTGGGAATACAGACCAGAGGTTTGCCATAAATTAATTTCTCAAATAAAACTGATCACTTAAATATACCTCATGTAAATATTACAATGATACTTCTCTAACTGACCAGAAATGTAATCTATAAACTAACTATCCAGAACTATAAACCTTAATTTCAAATGTGATTTTTTTTTTTATTTTTAACATAATTCAGTAAGAGAAAAAATTCAGTAATATTAATTGCATTGCTTTGAAATTCAGATCTTGCCTCTCCCAGACTTAAAAGCATTCATTCAAGATGTGCAAAGCTAATCAAGTGTCTGAAAGAGTTACTATTATCTCTACTTATCTCTATATATTCTTTACTGGTATACAACTGCTTTAGTGGCATACTACATACTGGCATACTTCCAATTGAACATGCAAAATATTTAAAGAAATCAACTAGATCAGAGTAGTAATACATTATTTGTTAAATTTATATGCTGCCCATTTCCTTTTCCCAAGTGATTCTAGGCAATTAATGATATTCTTCTTCCTGTGTTGTCATTCAAAACATAACCAGGAGGATATTAAACAGCCCTGCACCAATCTGCTAGTTTAGGTTCTCTTGATACTGCAACCTGCCCCTACGCTAATTTGAATGGGAATGTTTATTGATTTAGATAAAGTATATTATGAAGTTAAAAGGACTGAATTCCAGAATGTTTTGCACAAATGGAAAGTTGACTTTGTTTCTGAAACAATTGAGACCAGTATATGATAAAAGTACAACACATTTAAAACTATATTAAATACTTAGTGAAGTAAGAGTGACCAAGAATATGTAATTCTGCCTTAGTTGTTTAATACATTTAATGCAGGCACCCATGCTTTATGTCTAACCTTTTTATATAAAATAGAATGGTAACATTTTTGAAATGGTGCATAGTTTATGGCCCTGAATAACCCAGGCACTAGTTATATTCCTCTATTTAATGAAATGAATAATTCTGTTTAACTGAATATTGAAACAAAAGTTTCAAATCTCTTGCTCAAAGAAGTACTGGAGAGAAGAAGAGAGAGAAGTCTGATATCCATTTCATTGAGCTACTTCATTCAAATTTATCCAATAAAAGGTCCAATGTTAAGAGAACAAAACAGTATCCTAACTCTAGGCCTCTTTAAAGAAATGCAGACATCCATGTATGTTTGAAGCTTACCTCATTCTGAGCATCCTTAGCTTGATTTTCTGCCTCATTAAGAAGTGTTTTTAGAGTAGTTGCATCACGTTGATGTTCTTCTTTTAAAGAACCCATTTTATTTTCAAGTTCCTTTCGGCTTACCTCCAGAACGCTCAGATCACTGGTAAGTGCTAAACTCTGTTGCTGAGAGCTATAAAAGTAAGTAAAAAAAAAAAATCATAATACTACATATTTAGAAAAAGGGGTTTAAACTAATGCCTTGTGAATGTATGCTCTTTGTAATCGTAACATTGTTCTACTGCAGGGGTGTCACCACTCAAGGCCCAGGAACCAGATTTGGCCCGTGGGGTACTTAGATCTGGCCTGCAGGGCCGCCCTGGAAACAGCAAAGGATCGGCCTGCAGTCCCTCTGCCAGTGAAAACAGAGCTCGGGAGGGCCACATGCGGTCCTCCCGAGCTCTGTTTTCACTGGCAAACGGTTGCAGGAGGCCATCAGAGCCAAAAACTGAATTGAGAGCCCATTTTTACTGGCAGAGCACTCAGGCAACCACAGGCACCCCCCAAAATGAGTGGTGTCAAGCTGGCCATGGCCCCCCTGGTCTCCCAAGGTCAAACACAACCCTGATGTGACCCTCAGTAAAATTGAGTTTGACACCCCTGTTCTACTGCATATCCTTATAATTAAAGTTCTGATGTACAGGCTGCTGTATACATGTATTGGACTGCAGCAACAGAATAAGCAAATATTTTCCAATCAGCTTATAACCAAAACCCAAACAAGCAGATCCCAACATTTAAAATCTAAAGTTTATAAAGTTCATTTGTCGTTAACAATAAAGGCAAAAATAACCATAGCTTAAAATGTTAATTATACTGGAAGAAAACAGAAGGAAAATGAGTGAGCCTCGGAGGCTTATTTTCATAACGTTGACTAAACCAAAGCTTATATAAAATGATATGAATGTTATGGGCACCATCTATGTATTTCCAAGCATGTAAGGTCCTACATAATTATACTTCTTTTTATTAGCTCAATGAGGTAGAAGAGGAGGAAGAGAACTGTAGCTAAAATAGGTCAATTGAATAAGAGGGCAGATTTAGAGGAATTGTAACATTCATAAGAAATAGAAATAAATCTATAAGAACTAACCCCTAATTCAGGAGACACTGTTTTAAATTTAACACCTTTGTCCTTTTCCCACTTTCCCACTTCAGTGGCACTTACTTATGCAGCTCCTTCTCCTGTCGCTGAAGTTCACATGCAAGCAAAGAATTCTCCTTCTTTAATGAGAGACATTCAGATTCAAGAACAGCCCACTTTTTTCTTAACTTTTCAAGTTCACCTACAAAGTAAAGAATGCTATAATATTCTTGAAGCTAGCTAAAAAAATAATGATTTTAAAAAATTTATTAGTACCAATTATATCTGAATGTACATGCCTGGATTAAAAACTGGTATTTCACCATGACAAATCAGTGTTTTGTGGGATAAGGTTTTTTTAAACAAAACAACTTGAAATTACTAATGTGTAAATTTGGGAATGAACATTCCAGAGAATTCTGGAAATTTCTGTTTCTCCTTTGGATATGGGAGGCTCAGCAACTTCCAGAATTAAATCCTAAAAATGAAAAATGGTTCCCAATATTCCATGGTTAATTCAGCGCAAAATAGGTCTGTTTTGTCCAGAATGCCATGTTGAAAACATATCAAATTGCTTTTTTTCCAAAGAATTTGTTTCCAGAAACCATCAAACCACCTCCAGAAATGCATTGGTCCAGAATAGCTCTGGCATACTTTAAGGGACAATCTGGAGAATTAGTAATTTTTTTACATCCTTATTTGAAACCTTTCACACAGTCTGAAGAAGCACCACTACATTTTTTAATTGATCACTTCTTGTTCTTCCATAATATCAATCTGAACAATGATTTGATTCAAAAAAGGGCAAGAAAGATAGAATCTTACAATGTAATAATCTTTAGAATTTCATCAATAATTTGATAGACAAAAATGAACTTTTAGAAAACATCATCATAATACAATCACCAGATCATTTGAAAACTAGAATTAAAAATTCCTTTGTCTATTGTTCTATAACTTTACATGAGATAATTAAAATGTACAATATAGATATCCACGGCAATGAGCTTATGGCATGATTACTGTCAAGACATATAAGAAACATGGGTTATTTTACTGACTGGCCTGCAGTCACCAAATAAGCTTCCAGGTCTTAAAGGTAAACTTAAACCTAATTTCGTCCAATTTTATTCCAATTTCTGAATCTCTACACCTTACAAGTTAGGCGATAATACACTGTCACCAGGGTGGCACAGTAAATCTAAGACTCATCCATTTTGATTCTAGTAATAGTTCTACTTAACAAGCCACAGCCAGAATCACAGTATTTTGTACATAATGCATTTCTAATTTGAAGTTGTTATGACAGAATCTATTTTACAATTTATTACAATTTAGAGTATTTTTATGTGGACAATTCCTGGAAAATATACTTGAAAAACTTTTCCTTACAAGACATTTGAGTTTTGGTTCGGGTACTTTTATGGAATGGCTGTACTTCTGAATTACACTGGCCTCTGGCTTATCAAAGTGCACTAGAGATTTTAAATTTGGACCCAGTTTCCTTTCCAAAACTTGTGATATGCAGCTGTGGACAGTAGAAATCTTTCAAATTAGATGTTGCATTAATACGGTAAAAAACTAAAGAAATTGTTTACTGTATCAAACTTTAAAGTTCATCAAGCCCACTACTGTCTTTACTACGATGTAACTAAAATTCAAATATGTATTTACTCTACCTCAATTTCTGTAATTAACCTAATTTTTGTTAATGAAAAAGCAATGTAGGCCCAAAACACCACTTTTATATAAATCATTATTAAGACAGTTGTCTATACCTTGCAAATGGGTGGCTTCCTCTCTCTGCTGATTTTCATACTGCTGACATCGTAGCTGGAAACTGGCTTGCAGACTGACAATTTCTTTTTCATATTTGGAAGCCTCTTTGCGCCATTGTTCAAGCTCAGCTCTTACTTTTTGAAGCTCTTCTTGTAAAATAGTGACATCTGTGTCCCTTTCCGATGCAGCCTTTTCTGCCACGTCTTGCAACAACAGGATCTCGTTCTGAGCACTCAACAATTCATTCCGTGTACTGGAGATCACATTTTCCTTTTCTTCATGAAGGTGTTCAATATCCTTTTGTAATCGATGCAACTGAGCTATAAACATTTATTAGAAATTATATCATCTTAAAATTGTAAGTACATAAATTCATATTATTCAAATATAACTGTAAAATGTTTTTATGAAGGCAATACTACTGTTTTTAAGATGAAAGAAATGCTCACATTACATTACGATATTGTAGCATAAATTTTACAAAGGTTTATGAGTCCTTCATTGTTATAGTCGAAGTATTTAGATAAAATTACAAAAATATCCATATAGGACACACTTTTTGAAAGGTTTTTTTTTTTTTTTTTTTTAGGTTTACCATTATATTTAGTTTACACATTTATCACAACACTCCTCTAAATTTAGATCTACTTCTCGGAATCTATCTTATTATACAGATATACTCCTAGACAATATAGGCAAAAAGGTAGTTAATCCAGCTTTTCAAAATTCTGGTGATTGGCAAGAGATAATGAGAATGCACCGGAAAGATAGTATGGTTGAAGTCAGCTCGGATACCTATAGTGTAACCTTGTCCTGCACTTCAAGAAAGCCATAGCAGCTGTTGCAAACCTTCCTTCTTTATAGCTATGTTTATCTATTTAAATAGCACTTTTGTTTGCTTCCACAGCAACCAATCTCCTGCAGCTTATCTGTAATTATTAATGAGCAGCTGCTACTTAAGGATGCCTATATTTGTAATTTATTTCATTCTTCTTAAACTACAATCTAATGAGAATAAAGAGTCTCAAGGCAGTTATGTATTTTATTTTTTCCTGTTATAAAAATGTTTTGATAAAAATGGATATAGCTATGAAAGAGAGGACCAGTAATAGTCCCACTTATTTTTTCTCTCATTCAGAGTGCAAAGTAAGGTAACAATGAAACTCTACTTAAAGTTTTCCCTAAGTTTACTGACCATGAATAGAATACTACTATAAACCTAATTAAAAGAGAAAGTTTAAATGTTCACTTCAGCAGGACCTGATTTTTTTTATAAGAATTATAGTAAAATGTACACTCAACATTATGACAGCATATCTAAAAGGGCCTTAGACAGTTATGAAAATGAAAAATTTTGAACAAGACCAGAAAGACACAGAACAGACTAAGAATTATTTTTAAAATGAAAACTTTGTTACTTTTTAATTCAGATTCAGATTCAAATTCATAGCTGAAGCAAATATTATGCTAGAAACCTATGTTTTTATAGTGCAATATTTTTTAAAGATTAATCATTCACATTCACTCTTAAATGGTCTAAGAGTGAAAAGTACAAAATGAAATAAACCAGCAACCTTTTAAGAAAAATAGCTTAAATGAACTCTAGTGTCATCTGACAGAATTCAATCAACTATTTATAATGGCTTTCTCCCAGTATGCAATAAAAGTGATATCAAGCTTTGCCTTGGACAATGTCTGGGGAATTTTGGCTAACCTCAAAACAACGTCAATTCACTATGCAGGATGAGTATGATTCTTCCTCTGAAATTCCCTCCTATCAGATATAAGAACTGTATCCTCTGTCGTAGTACTGTATTCAGAAAGTTTTTAGAAACACAGCTTTTTAAATGTGCCCTACTGAAGTATGAATGAGAGAGATACCTGAATTAGCTTGGATCTGGCTGCTTGTTTTGAAGTGTTGCAATACACTATAAATATTCTTTGCTTTACTGTAAACCACTTAAGTTATATGACTAAAATGCCACAGAAGCATTTGCAATAAATAATCACATAATATGGGCCAGTAAATGTGTTGGACAACCAACATTGATAAGGCAGATTTTTAGAGCGTCTCTCCAATAATAGCACATTCTTTTAAACCATCTTTAAAAAGTATTCCTGTGCATTTAAATATTTATTATTATTATTAGAAGTAGTAGTAGTAAAATTTCTAGGCCGCCGAACTCCCAATGGACTCTGGGCAGCTTACAACATTCAAAAACATACATGAATTTATTTATTCATTTATTTATTTTTTAGCCATCTCACAACGTTTTTATGTCCTGTCACTGATAATAGTTAATTTTACAAACCATTTTAACAACAGACATTTCATTCTACTTAAAGAATTTTGCATGAAAAATTATTATAGTTTCTGTTCTTTTCAATGACAACGTATGCATTTTTCTATGATATTTTTGAAGATTCTTTTTTTTTTTACCTTGGAGAACTTGGATTTGTTTGGTGGATTCTTCAGCTTGCAATCGATATGCTTTTCTCTCTTCTTCCAACAGAGCTGTAGGTATTGTAAAAATACTCAACATACCAATGTATTATGACTTCCATTATCAATTTTACAGTATATATTAGGCATTAGTTTTTTAAAAGATTACTTAGTTTAGTATGCCATTAAAATTTTGTCATAACAAATGTAAGTAAATTACCATATTTAAACTATTACTGTGGTAGTTAATAAACTTTGTCTTAAATTGTTTAAAATATCATGCACTTTTTAATATTCATGGTCTCATTTTACTTTGAAGAAAAACTGACTACAAGGAAAATGACTGATTCCATTTTAATTGCTTAAGCCAAATATTTATTGAAAACTTAAATCAAAAGTTACTACTAAACATTTCTATTCTGAATTAAATTCTGCTGAGTTCTTATTCCCAATTAAGTGCTGATAAAATAGCAGCCTTTCCCCCTTGGTATAATCATATACCAGGCATCTTGATTAAAAAGGTACAGATCACAGACTTAAATGCCCTCTTCAATCACTGTATTGGGGTATAAATGTTTTCCTGGGATTTCTCCATCTCACCTTGCAATTCAAAGCATTTTTGTTTACTGGTCCTAGCTAGCTCTTGGGCTTCAATCAGTTCATGGTGCAGCTGCTGAATTTCCTGTTTAGTCTCAGTTTCTGATTGTGCACCCTGCAATTCATCTGCTAAAAAAACATTTTTCTTTAAAGCATTATTTTTGTCAGTAGCTTAATTTCTATTACTTTGTGAAGTAATAGGAATCAGATAAAATGAGTTAACTATACATTATGAATTAGCGAAAGGTTAGGAGAAAAATAAGACAAGTATCTACATACCCAAGCCATGCAAGAAGTCGTAAAATATAAACTGACAGGAACAGGTTGCTAATTCTAACCTTAGCAGTCTTAAGATTTTAAATACAGTTTTTCATACATATATTTAAAAATAATTCTAGTACCCAGTATTTCATTTCAGATTCTGTCATAGTTTATTATTCAAGTGTCAGCTTTAGAAGCCACTTTTCTTGAAATACTGGTTTACTGCTTTTAAAGGGGCAAAAATGACTTTCAACTGAGAGTTATCATTTTTGACACAGCAATCTTCATTTATGAGAGGTGAGAATAACAAAACCTACTGCCCTAATGATTCAACATATTAAAGAAAAATAATGCTTCGTGTGCAGAATTAAAATTAGAGGATAAAGTGCACTGAAATTAATTTGTTTTGTTTTGTATTCTACCTAACTTCATATATAAAGTACCAGTTTGTGCTTTAGCAACAGTCATCAAAAAACAAATCACAGAGAAAATTAAATTTTCAATCCATGTTTCCAACTAATATTAATTCCAATATTAAATTATTTGCTAATGGAAGTACATTAAATATTAAGAAAATAATGATTTACCTTTTAAGAGAGCAACTTTAGCAATAGGTTCATTTAATTCATGGTCATCCATCTGAGCATCTAAAAAACGTGAAATTATTTTAAAATTTGAAGTAATACTTTTAAATCAATTAGAAACTCAGCACAGGGCAAAAAATATAAAAATTCACCTGGTTTAGAAAATTAAGAAGCTATTTAAATGATTATATATATATATATATATATATTTTCGTAGAT
>JANHFR010006130.1:170696-183774 GCA_032468015.1 Mimophis mahfalensis | reverse complement strand
TCACCAGGCTCAAGGTTGACTCAGACTTCCATCCTTCCGAGGTAGGTAAATTGAGGACCCAAGATTGTTGGGGGCAATAAGCTGACTTTATAAAATGCCGGGGGGCGGAGCCCAATAAGCTGTCATATACTGAAGAATGAAGGCTATTGCCAAGCACATTGACTTGTGCTTATAAATTGTAAGCCGCCCTGAGACTCCAGAGAAGGGCGGCATATAAATTGAATATTTTTTTTTTAAAAAAAGAATATATTTAATACTAAACAAGCCCATGCAGGATGAAGTTGGTTCATTCCTTACTTAGCCTTGTGTCTGAAACTTGTATTTTGGCCAGGTGAAATCCACTGAGAAATTAGTTGTTTTGTTTACTAATTCTGAGTATAAATCAAGAAAGCAGGACAAAGGTAGTTTCTAACTAGCGCTTTTAAAAGTCTGAATATCTTGTACTTGGTTCTGGAAAATACAAAATACTTTTTCCCCATGCTAACTGCTATGGGCTCTTAAACCTTCCTCTTGGGTTCCTTTACTTCTGGAATTAATAAGACAATTACTACAGAGATTTTTTAATTATGACACTATAATTGTTGAAATTCTTTCTTTGCACTTGTTTGACTACCTTTTAAATATTAACCCATTTTCCCTTTATATTTTAATAGTTTTTGAGAAGGCCCAATATGCAACATTACTATTTCTCATTTATCTGGAGTCTTAAATTGCTTTTACTCTTTTTTTTTTCAAATTATACTTATTTACCTTGTTTTATCTGGGGACTATAAACAACCTTAGGATTTTTTGCACAATAAATTATAATTAAAATAGGGATAGGACCTAACACTCTTTAATACTATTGTTGTATGAAGTTATTTTACTACAAACAAGTTCAATATAACCAAAAATGCTCTTTGCTTGCCCATTAATTTGAAAATACTAATTTAAATGTGTTACATGTAGTTGGGTAACTGATATTTCCTTATATGGAAACAAAAGGAACAACTGGTCTCTCAGTATAAACTAATGATGAGTCATTTAAGTCAAAGACATGAAAAACAGTGAATCACACAACTCTATTTAATTTTCTTTCACATTTTCAAAATTCATTTCCAATCTTCATTTACAGGACTTACAACCCTGATTCCATAATTTTTTGTAGCCACCAATACACATAGCTAGTAAATATATTAAAAATTATACGTTTAAAATATTCAAATTCTGCATTGTTAATCTAGTACAGACTAAGGATCAAAATTTTCAAAATTTTGAGCTTGATTCTAGATCTGTTACGACCTACAAAATATTTTATAGGAAGTTGAAGTCTATATAAACTCAAAGAGTCAAGAATGAACACAAAAAATTAATAAATGCTAGCGCACTATCCCTTGCTAAACCATATCAATGTGATAACTATTACTAGTATTACTAGTATGATTTAGTCCTCAGTTCAATTATCAATATTAAACTTAAGAGAACAGCAATCTCTCTCACAAGGTCAGTTTGTCCACTATCCAGCATTTATCTTCAAGGTTTTAGATAGAGAAATTTCTCATCACTGATAATTTTCTAATTTCTTTTTCAGGAAAGAAATCTGGCATCTAATGTATTTATATTTAAAAATAAGTTTTGCTTACCAATCTAAAAGCAACTTCTTTTAAATCTCATATATTTGTTATAAATGTAATAAATAATAGATATAATTTAATATCAAGAATTATGTTCATAATATACAGCACAGTACTTTATTCTGTTTTACACTTTATCATATTATTCTCTGTAGGATAATCTTATAAAATATAGGATACAATAAAAATGTAGTAATTTTATTACTGAATTATTTTCAAAGTAGAACACACTACATATTAATGCAAAATAATTCAACATTATGCAAGATAATACTAGCATGCAAGCATTAAACTACACTTGCATTTACTGTCTGCATTCTTTTCCAAATATGGCATGCTCCCTGCACTTTGCAAAAAAAAGAACACAGGAGAGCAGATGCTGGCAGGATCTGAACTGTGATTTTCTAGAATTGAAAAGCAATAAATCTGACAAAATCAAAAGCCTAAAAAATGGAATATTTAATTCATAACAAGCTAATACTGAATCATTGATATTTACTGAATAGACAATCTAAACATGAGAATATTATGTAATTCACTACAATCTGTAATAGGCAAGTGTTTTAAACTAGTTTAATTCTATACTGCAAACATTAAATTAAAAAAATAATAACCCAAAGCAAAAAATGTCTGGTTCAAACTTTTCTTCACTCAAATCTTCTAAAGCTCACATTTTAAAATATATTTGGAACCCCTTTATGTGATAAGTAGTTAAATATTTTGTCTATCATAATTCTTCAAATATGTCTCCCTGACATGAAATAAATATCCAATGTCTAGGTCTGAAG
Source organism: Mimophis mahfalensis (assembly GCA_032468015.1). Lineage (NCBI taxonomy): Eukaryota > Metazoa > Chordata > Lepidosauria > Squamata > Mimophis > Mimophis mahfalensis. Next base: position 181,373 of record JANHFR010006130.1, on the reverse strand, counting down.
ATAAAATACATATCTCAAAACACAAATATTGAAATAAGTCTGACCTTTCAGTATCTTTGTTTCATCCGTTCTGGAAAGATGTCCTTCGTCCATGAGCTTGTCTGCTGAACAAAATAGGGATTACTATCGAAGCTCAAATTCTTTGTACGTGTCTCTAATCTACATTCCATGCCCAAATTTAAACACGGCAGTATTACCTCATACTTCCCTGCACAAAAATTAACAGACTTTTCCAGTTGAATAAAAGAATTATAAAAATAGTGTTATCTACTCATAAGTAAAATATTAGAACACTGAACTGAAGCACAAAAATACAGATTCATTGTGTTGGAAGAAGACATCTAGGCCACCAAATACTATCCCCAGTTCAGAGAATTAAAGAATCTCTAAAAGACAGCTGTCAGATTCCTGCAACATATGATAGAAGGATTACTAGCTCAGCATTTGGTTTCCATCATATCACACCACTTTAAAGATCTATGAAAAACTCTTAAGAACGAAACATAAAAAGGACCTTTTCATTTGTAGAATTCTGTATCTGGCTTAAAAGCATACTGTCCATAATAATAAAGGTAATTAGAGCTATCAGGACTAATAGACACTGATAGCATTCTAATTCATGATTCATTTGCTGATATTTTATCAAAAGGAATTAAAGCAAGACATCTAAATTTTTAATAAATTTCACAACAGAAGAGTTTATGCCACTGTACCAAAGATAATTTATAAAGAAAGAAAATACTTGTTAATAATTATTCCACAATTCCTATGGAGTGTCCCATCCCCATGAAATGCTCATGCATGGACACATTAACTGATTTCACCTATGGAATTTTATCTAAGGATTTTAGATATTAGTACAAAAATATGGCATCGTACAACATAGTGGATATAGGTCATATTTGTTTATTAGTAATAGTACTAATTCATTGATAGTCGGTTCTTGACACTAAGAATACAGAAGTAAAGATAAATAATTTTGAAGAGGCAGATGTAAGCGGTAGTACAATTCCCACTTACAGCTCCTCCATAAACAGATATCCATTTTATTTTCCTAGCCCTTTATATGTCACTGATTATATTCCTATAATGATGGAATATATAGTATTCCAGCTATTGTCTCATATAACTGAATGGAGAAAGCATATTTATGTCCTTTTATAATAAACTGTAATAAATTGGTTGCAGAAGATAGGGTAATTTCTTGATTATTTGGAATAATGATTCCTAAAAAGGCTTGTAGATCGAACCTTTAGGACAATTAGGAAAAATGTAGGGGTTTGGTAGCCGCCTTCTTTATTTACAGTCAGGAAAGCACTACACAAAAGTAGACAAAAAAGTCAAATCAAGACACAAAAAGGAAGTATCAGTGGAGAGAACAAAGACAAAGTGAATCAGAAAAGAACAAGACATAACCATTTGCAGCATAAGACAATGGGGCAGGAAAAAATACACATTTTGTAGTGTGTTGAAGGCACAACAAGCAGAGAAAGAAAGTGATAAAGTGCAAGAAGTTATGGAAATAATTCTGAAAACTTACAAATACTAATATTTATTGTCAAATTAAATATAATCAGACCACCAAATAATGGAAACATTGTAACAAAATTTCCATGTTAATTTGCTCAACAAAACAAATTCATTGATCCATGTCAAAGCCTACTAAAGAGTAATTAAATCATACAATTATGAGATGCAAATGCAAGTAAGATTTTAAATTTTAGTAGGCATTAAGCAATTTTATGTATAGTTTTGCTGAATGATAATAGTAAACATTTACAGCTATAAATGGCATAAATGCCAATGCTTTTGCACAAAACTTCTTTTGAACTGTTCTGGTAGGGGAATTTTGTATTTGAGAGAGGTGCCCTTCTCCCTCGCCTTCTGAAAGGTGTGGTCCTGTTCATTTACAATGACAACTGCAATGGTCTGTGGAGCACATATAGCAGGACTGAAGAATGGATTCAATGAATGCAGATGACAACTCAAAGAGCCATAATTACGTAAAATATAGTTCTAAGTATGAAATATGAACAAGGAAGAAAGAATAAAACCACAGGAATCAGTAATTCGAGTCAGGTTTACAGAATGGACTGTGAATAATGCGATTAGTACTATCTATCAAAAGTTCAGCTCTAGAACTTTTTCAACGAGGGTCTATACAAATGCAGATGGGATGCTCAAACTCATATGTGATGCACAAAGACCATGAAAATACATTCAGGTTTTATGATAAGCAGACTAAGAAAGACAGGCTATATTTCAATATGTAAGTCTAGTTACTGAAATAAAGGCTGGTCAAAGCTGATACTTATTCTCAATCATAAAGAATTTGAATATATTACTTTATGACTCAGGTAAAACAAGTCTTCCAATGACAATCCTAAGGGGTTTTCTTTTAAATTTTGGGACAGTGCATTACCATTTCAAGAATAGACCACCAAGGACCTCTGATATAAAGCAGAACCACAAGTAGTGAATGTGTAATATGCCTTTCCTGGGGGCTGTGGTGGCTCACGTGATAAGACACTGGGCCTGTGCACCGCTGAGGTTGGTGGCTCAATTCCCATGAGCGAATGAACTGTGCAGGGACAAGAAAGGAGCCTTCCCCAATTGCCTACTGGAATTCAGGCGTCCCGTGGGTAAAAATAACACTGCCCAAAAAAATTCCTTTCACAGAGGCAGCCAGCCACCTCGGTGATCCCTGGCTAACACATGTCATATGCTAAAAAAAATAAAAATATGCCTTTCCTGAATATAAATGCAACTATGATTGAAAAATGTCCCTATGTGCTTCTCAACTGTGTTCTTAGATGTATAAAATTATATCATTGTTAGTAGCAGCAAAGGTTCATAGTTCCTAGAGATTAGAAACTGGTTTTAATTTTAAATATAAATATACCATCACACAGAACTAAGCTTCTGGGAGGCAAAAAAATTAATAATATCACAATTACTAGTTTAGCTAGCCTAGTTCATTTTTTCTTCCACAAACTTATTTTAGGCTTGTGCTATGCTATAATATTTTGAAAGGGGATCCTTTGCTTGTGCTAACACACTTTATGAAGCACCTTTTTAAAATATTGTATCTGATTCCAGTGGAATCTTTTCAGGATTCTGTGGCAGTACAGTATCTTGGCTTCTCTAAATTCTACCACTAAAATTTCTTCACCTGAATGAAAGTGTTCCAAGATTTTGCTATTGTACTTGCCTCCCCTTCTAAGAAATGAACATTTCGTATCTTTAGTTTGCACTAAGGCATTTGCTTTCTTATGTAAGTTTTTAGAACTAAAAAGAAAAGTATTATAAATTGTAAACATCTCTATTTTCCTTCATCTGGTTTTGCTTAGAGTAACTAAAATATATTAGATGTATATAATAATTATAATTACATATGTAGGTCAATAACAGACACTTTTTAAATTCTATGTTCTTGACACTTTGGGTCATGTAATATTAAAACATATTATCAACATTATCATCAACAATAATTGCTTGATGTAAGATGTTTCACTATTGGTAGTCTATAATGATAGTTTTGTTATTTACTCTGTTCCTCCCCATTTTTTTCTTCTAATTAGTTTTGATGGTTTCCCATGCATATGATGAATCGGGCTCACAACTTTTTTTTCTTGTTCTCTAATGTTAACTACTGGTTCTGACAGTTTTTTTAATCCAAAAAACATCTAGGGGTTTAATTCTTCTAAGTTTAGGAAAGTGAATTGTCAGTTAAATATATAAATTAGGGCCATGTATTTCCAAAGAATAATTCAGCTTGTGCTTAAAAGTTTTGGTGTATGTGGTAGCTATCCTAAATATACAAGTGGTACTACGATTTTAATTAATAGATTTTATAAGCAGTTTCAATAGCCAGTTTGATATAATGGTTAAAGAATCAGGCTAGAAACCTGGAGACCATGAGTTCTAGTCTTGCCTTGAGTACAAATGCAGCTGGAAGACTTGAGCTACTTTCTCTTAGTTCTTGGAAGGAGGTGAACCATTTGTGAAAAACCTTGCCAAGAAAATTGCAGGGATTTGTCCAGGCAGCCCCCAACGATAAGACAGGTTGAACAGAAGAAATAAAAAGATTCAATATTAGATTGTGGGATTTAGCATTACTGAATCTATAATGTCAAACCAGAGGTTTGCCAGAGGAAATTCCTAATCTTTTCAATATCTGTTTATCAAATAACTGTGTTTATCCCTTCCTTAACCTATATCAGAATTACTGTGTGAAAGTTGGGCAAAAATGAAGTCCTCACATACTTTATTGTCTGTTACTGGTATTCAATAGTTACTAATATTGCATATTTTGCTCAGAATTACAGGTTGTATTCCACAGCGCTACATAGCTATTACAATTGCTCACCTTTAAATGTGTGAAGTAACATGTTCCATTAATTAAAGGGGCCTGAGATTTTTTAACCGATGTAGTCAATTTTTTTTTTAAGTTTCTCATTGCTTGTTTGCTCAACAAAATTATCATTATTCCCATTCTATATAGGACAGACTTTTTAGTGAATGTGATGAATGCTGTGTACTCACTCTGGCACTCTATGAACTGATGAATAAAAGTGCAGTCCCCTCCACTCTTTGAAAGAAAGTGCTCTAGTAAAGAAAGAAAAACCTTTAGGTTATATCTCCATCTTTGAGGGCTCAAATCAAAACATACAAGCCTCAGATATGAGGTATGGAGAAAGGGATGCCTCAAAGAGGCACAAACAAAAATACTTCTGCAGTAAGTACAAGTGATATATGCAGTAAGTACAAGTGATATACAATGTATCAAATAAATAAACTGATCTGTAATATGTTTATATGATCAGAGTGCATAAGCTTTATAATTTAACAAATGAATTCAATGAATGTCTGTAATGGACATTTGTTCAATGAAACAAATAAATGTCTGTACTGGACAACTGTTCAATGAAATCTGTAAACAAGGGACCTAATTCTGCAATAAATATTAATGTATTTATTTTCTTCTTCTGAAGCTTTATTACAAGCATGGTCATTTCACATACTGACAGCAAAAATTAGGAGAGATAAAGAAAATAAAAAGAATTTTAAAAAATCCTCAAATATTTTATAAAAAATCTTTAAAAGGGAACTCTAAAATAGCTCACTTTATTTACCCTTCATTTCTCCCTAGCCACTAATCATTAAGTATTTGTGCTTTTATTGAAGAGTTAAAGTTGGTTGTTCATATTTTTAAAAATGATTTGATCTATTATTTTTAATTCATCCCTTAACACCATATTTTTTTCTTAAAATTATATTCCAAATATCTAAACTTCCTTTGCTATGTGATGTATTTTAGATAACAGAGGTATTCTTGCTTGAATTTAGTTAAACTTTGATTACGAATATATGCTGTGTCATATTGCATAATCTCCAATTCTTGTAAACAGTTTCACTTTTCTAATGTTTTGCCAAATTGGTTGTTGTTTTTGTCAATATGTACCTTAGTAGACTGCTCTCTGAAATTATACCTAATAAAACATTTGTAGTTTCATTTCAAATTCTATTTTTAAAATTTTCTGAACATTAGAAAAACTTCTAAAACTCTGGTTGTGTTTTTTAAAACATAACCACCACATGAAGTAGAATGTTCTTTCTTTATTGAGGTATGTCCAGCATTTATTATTGTATGATTTATCCATCTTCTTTATCACCTCCAACTGTGCATTTTAATTGAAGTACATTTTATTGTTTATTCCATAACTCTTCCCATTGTTCTGCTGTAATTGCATCTTTGAAGTTTTGCATTAATTTAATCATACAGTTTCTAATTTGTTCTGTGTCTGCATATTTCAATAACAATTTATAAATGTGTCCCAACAGATGATCTTATTTCTGTAAAAGCATTTTAAACTATCTTTCTTAAAGTGCTTCCTTCTTTCTTGAGATCACTTTTATTCTTCTATTAACTTCTAAATAAATTCTAAACTTCTTTAACTATGATAAATAACAACTTTATTAATCAATTCTTGCCATATTTTCTAAATTTGGTTATGCATTTTGGCATATATTATTGTGCTTACTGTAATTAACCTTGAAATAAAAAGCACTTGATGGTGATATTAATGGTGAAAAATTGCCAGATTTCTCCTTATTCTCAGAAGGTTCCAAATTTTTAAGCAGATTTTCTTTCACAATAAGTTCCTTCCACTTTTTTGGGGTATTGGTTTCCTTATACTGTAAACATGTCTGTGAAATTCTTTTCTCTGTCTGAAATTGGTATTGTGCTACTAGGAGATTGTATCCATTCTCTTAACTATGTAAAACAAATGTCATAGTCAAAGAATACCTGTAACATTTTTGTTCTTCATTATACTATTGCAATATACTTTCTTGGAGTAACAAGTCATTCATTCTCCATTTGAAAGGCAATTTTTGTCCTTGAAACCATGCAATGAACTTGGTTTCTGATCTACCGATCATTGGGTGGAACAAACTTCACTTCCTCAACAATGCAAAAAAATTGAGGTTTGGTATTTGGACTTTTTGTTATCCCTGATTAAGTAATGTCTAAATCACTTTCATAATACTGTAGTTGATACTGATTAACCAGAATTCATTTTATAAATGAAATTAATCATGGCTGATACTTAAGAAGTTTTCAATACTCGAGACTGATCTTTAATATAAATACTTTTTTAAAATTGTGAAGAGCTTTGGTGGTGCAGCAGACTAAGTGCTTTCACTTAGCTGCTGGCTGCTTGCAATTAGTGCGAGTTCTAATCTCATCAGGCTCAAGGTTGACTCAGCCTTCCATCCTTCGGAGGAAGGTAAACTGAAGACCCAGATTGTTGGGGGCAATAAGTTGACTTTGTAAGTCAATAAGCTGACTCTGTAAAACACCACTTGGGGGGACCAAAAGCCCTAATAAGCTGGTCTATACAAAGAATGAAGGTAATTGCTATAGTGCATTGTAAGCCACCCTGAGTCTAATTAAGAGAAGGGCGGCATATAAATGGAAATTTTTTAAAAAAGTACATTTGGTCACAAAAGGGTGGCTTGTCAAGTACTAACCAACTACAGACTAATATCTCTTATCCAAATCCAGTATTTGTCATTTTGCTCCAATTGATACCTATGTAATTATACTACATATTTTAACAGGTCTATCCAGAATAAATACAATCAGTCACGTATTTTTCATTTACAGAGATAAATCTTTACATTTTAGTTTGTCTCACTTTCTCAGATTTCTAATTTCAACTGTAAATCATCCTATTCTGCATACATTACAGTGTTAGATGTGTTCATTAGGATATGTTCATGTCAAGAGCCAATTTGGTGGCTAAAGGCACTAGAAAGTAGCACGGGGATTATGAATTCTGTTCTGCCTTAATCCCAAAACAGTTGAGTGCCTTCGGATAGTCACTTTCTCTCAGCCCTAGGAAGAAGACAATGGTAAAACTGATTTCTGAAATGTTGCCAAGAAAATGGCAGACTTGTCCATGTATTGACTGTGTCAAAATACATTATACATGTTCATGTTTTCCCCTCAAATATTGTTTTGTTGTTGTTGTTGTTTGTAAATAATTACTACAATGCAGAGTCCTAATTGTGGCACTAAAGGCTGACCTCTTTTTTTGTAATAGTAGTGATGTTTTGGTAAAATAAACATAAGGCCTGATAACAGGTGGTGATGAGGAATGGATTGAGCAGAATCCAAAGGAAATCCTATAAGATGGTAGCTTGTTAATATTATATAACAGAACAAAAATAGCCGGAGTTCTGAGGCAACAACAGACCAGAAGATGGCCCACCTCTTTAAAAAAACAAGACTGGCATCTGTAACTCTTACAGAAGAAGATGGGAATGGTAGTTGGGGCAGGGTTCTTAAAATCCCATTTGTGGTGTTACTTGTAACCTCTATAAGGTGTAAAATCTTGAAAAGAATGTGATAAACATTGGAAGATTTTAATAAGAAAACTGGGTGTGTCAGAGCAACAGAAAAAATTTAAGGTAGAAGATATTTTGATGAATCCAACAGCAAGAACGGCAACATGCATGTAAAGTGTTGAGAAAAGTTATGAACAATGAACAAGTAGTAGACAAAGGGATGCCAATAGAATGTGACTAAAAGAATAACAGAAACTGTCTAATACTTAATGAGAAAGATTTGTCAAGTTTTAAATGGGGAAAAATAGTCTGAGAAATGTCAGATGTGAAAGTTCCTTTTACTCAGCAAAACAAGTAAATACATCTGCTAATAAACAAGTAAGGATGTAAAATGATTTCAGTATGAAAGCAAATAATAAATCCTATTAACTTTAAATATATTTTACTTTAAAAATTAAATTGACTATCAAACTGCAAATATATGATATAAAAATAGTATTTGTGTGTTGTTATTGGTTATCTACATAGTTAATCACTTACATTTTTGCTTTTTGAACAATCAAAAACTATGTAAAATAATTACTGAAAAGAAAACTAGTCAATAGAAGCCACTATTAGTTAATTTTTAGTAACATTTATCTCTGCTTTGGCTGGATGTGGACATAAAAGGATCCAGATTTCAGAAGTAATTGACAGAATTGTACTCTTCCATTTTTATTACTATTATTTATTTAGCAGTTGTCATGCACATTCCAATTATTCTCCCCTAAATAAGCATAATATTATACATTTACAATAAATTATCAATTCTTGCTAAAATGTACCCCAATGCACTTTTAAACTGAATGCAGATAAGGTTTTAATCAAGTCTTTTAATAAGTAAGTAAAAGGAAGAGCGAAGATTCATTTTAGCTATAAATTATACAATTCCAAAGAGATAAAGGATGCATAAAGAACCCCAATTCTGCCATCTTCGTTCTTTTATAACCATGTGATCACCACAGCTGACTATAAATAAGTCTTGTTGCATTAGGTAGGGAAGCATGGCAGTAATATTATGCAGAAAGCCCAGATATTTGAAAGGTTCAGTGGGATTTGGTAAGAGTAAATTTTTTTAGCGCAAATTAAAAAAACAAATGGCAAATAAAACATCTACCCTAATCTAGAAAGACAATATAAGTTAAAATGCTAAAAAACTCCAGAGATTTTATTAACAATATACATTTCCCACATCAAAAATAGCAATGCACTGTTAATAGCCAAATAAAAGATAACATCCCATACACTCGTGCCTAGGAGGAAGTCCAAATGAATTCAGCAAGGTTTACTTCTAAATAGTTGCAACCTCACTATAATACATTCTTTAATATAGATACAAAATTCTGCTACTAAAATTTTCTCTGCTGGCATTTGAAAGATGCAGGATCAGTCCCACAGCAGAATATCTAAATTGTACATTTGATTTTTACTTTAAAGTACCATGGTTAAGTATTTTAAAATATAATAAAACATTCCTGTGTTTAATATTTTAATCTTTAAAATATAAAATATAGTATTTACATTTATTTTTATATGGAACAAAGCTGGTTCATATCCTAACATGCACAATCCACTGTAAGAAAAAAAACATTGAGAATACCCTACCTTTTTCTGTGCTTCCATTAATTTTAGGAACGAAGTCATCAACTTGTATGCCTAGAATTAACAAATTGTATTAATTCTAAATATTCAGAACACATTCACTTGCATACTTATGCCTTTCTACATGGATAATTAGTGTTGATAATTTAGCTTTCTTCTGGTGTTTCTTAAACTGTTTGACTCAGTTGCTCCTTTTCTTGATCTCAAATGCCATAATTCCCACAAAAAACCACAGGTGCGGCCAAGGTTCCTATCTGTATCCAAAAATATTCTATTCTTATTTAATATATTTTGTGAAGTTTCATGAGCTAACATTAATAAAAATTAAAAGCAGAGCCCTCTACTGTTTGTTGTCTTATTTATCAATGCTCCAGAAATGAAGTTATAAAGAACCAGAATATTTTTAGAATACTCCCACTGCTCAAGAATTATAACAATATGTAATTATTCTATAAAAATTGAGCAAGAAACTAAGCAAAGTACTTTAAGGTCATACCTACCTAAGCTGTTGTGTTCTTTAAGAGCTTTCTCCTGAAGATGTTCTAACCGGACTGAAAACAGAATTCCAAAATATATATATATTTCACAATTTAAAGGAAAAACATGTAACATCAATACATTTGGACTACTGGACTTACCTTGTAAAGCAGTTAGCCGTTCATTGGTAAAGTCATTATCAGCTTGCAAAGCCTCTATTTTTGCTTGAAGTTCTTGCTCTCTTTCTTCCATCTCTTCAATTTTATGTTGCAATTCCTTTTTTTCAGCCTGCCCTTTTTGCTGGATTTCTTCTTGTCTACTTTCAGCTGCCTATTCAAAGCAAGAGAAAGTAATCACCTCTTAATAAAAGTTTTTATAAAACCACCTAATACTGTTTTCATTCTCTAGTAACTGAAAACAAAACTGAAATGGTGGTTCTACAAAGTATATGATGCGATACCAGGAAACAATACGCTTCTCACTTTATTTTAATCAAACATCAATATCCTTCTTCATGCCTCAGGAGACTTCCATGTGACACTGTCAATATTCCTCCAATCTCTAAATAATTTTGAAGTCAATTATGCTTCTCCATCATTGCAGCATCAGTACACAGGCAAGTTTTAGTTTGTGCATGAGGGTGTGTCCTGATTTAATTTTATTTTAATTTTTGTAATTCATGTTTTTTAATGCCCTGTAAACCGC
>JANHFR010006130.1:107449-118618 GCA_032468015.1 Mimophis mahfalensis | reverse complement strand
ACACACACACACACACACAGAGAGAGAGAGAGAGAGAGAGAGAGAGAGAGAGAGAGAGAGAGAGAGAGAGAGAGTATATAATACAGGTATATATATAGCATGTGTATATACGGTAAATATGCATGTGTTATGTATGTGTTGGGTAGATATACACTTTCTCTTGACTGCAGGCAACAGAATTTCATTTTTAATGTGGGGTGGTGTGCTCGCAGTAAAAAAAAATGACCATAAAGTTATCTTATCCAAGCTGGAGTACCAACGCAAGAAACAAGTACTTAAGCCCACACGTTCTGGATTTAACTCAGATGGGATGCTGAAACTCAGAGAATTTTTCCCTGCATCCATGGCATCCTTGCTGTTTCCCAAGAATCTTGCATTCCATCAAAAGGGGGACGGGAGAGAACCTTTCAACATCTTCCCTTTGTACCACATTGGTTTAGAAACTTCCTTTCCTCCGCGCAACTGTACCACAGTCCCCTCCCTTCACTCCATACCCTCCCCCCCCCATGGCTTAAACTTGGACTCTTCCATTTCCCTCTTTTCGAGTCGCGGTGGATTTTCCCACCGAGAGTGGGGGAGGCGGTGGCCCCGAAGAGACGTGCGTCATGCGGTCTTTCTTCCTCTGGAGTCGGGGCTAAGAGGCGACGCGGCCGCGTCTTGAATTGAGGGCGAGAGAGAAGCTCGGCCGGCTGCAGCAGAGACGGCGGCGGCGGAGGAGCCGCCGGTGCAACCCTGCCGAGCGCCATGTCGCTGCAGAAGCCGGCCGAGGGCGGAAGCGGAGGATTGGCGGATTCCCCGGGGGCGGAGGAAGCCGAAGATAGCTCGCCCAGCCCGTCCTTGACGCCGCCGGTGTTGCCCTGGGACCGCTTCTCGGCCTGGCTGCACTGCGTGTGCGTGGTGGGCTTTGATCTGGAGCTCGGCCAAGCTGTGGAGGTGGGTGACGACGGAGGGCTAGTCGGCCGGGTATGCCGCTCGGGCGAGGCAGGACGTCCTGCTCTGCGGAGAAGCGGCGCTTCCTTTGCCGGCTTGCTACGCGAAGGTCGCCCGGGGAAGAAACCAACCCAGGAGAAAGGAGGGGAGCCTTTTCTGCCTTGTTGCTTTTATTAGAGGCGGACCGCTGAGACGGCGCCGAACGGGGTTTGGTGCGTTGCAGAGGCCGGGCATCCAGAAAGCGAGGAGAGGCTCTTTCTTCTCCCTTTTAGTGTGCACCAAACAGCTAGCGGCAAGAATTCCGCAGCGTTTTCCCAGTCTGCACCACTGAAAAGAGCAACCAGGGCCGCCACCACTTCGTGTAGAGTTAAGCAGGAGGGGAAAAAAAGAAGGGGGAAAAAAAAGCTTGCCGTGGAATGATAACGAACCCTTCTGTCTGGAGTCTCAGGTCTTACTACAAGCGGTGTTTTCTTTCATTCAGCCTGGAAAATAAACATAACATTTCGAAATGACACCATTCAGATAGATTTTGCCTGTTGGTTTCATTTCTCCTCGTCTAAAGGTTGCTTATGGCAACTTAAGTAATGTTGATTTATTGATACGGCTTTTTTGTCCAAATGTGGTGTAATTTTCAGAGACATCCCTGAAACATATAGGAACCTGTGTGAACAATCCCACCCATTGCATTTCATTGCTGATGGTTATTGAGGCTTGCTTAGCAGGCCTTCCAGATATGAATAAATTCCCAGGGCAAGCAGTGCAATTGCAGGGATAGCAGTTTGCAGGTCTCGCTTTTCTTCTGCTCAGGACTGCACGGGGCCTTCAGGCCATACATTAGGGGATAAGAATAGCCAGCGAAGAAAGAAACAGACAGGGAAATGGGATATAATCCGAGGTTTGAATGAATGCAGCTGCAAAAGAATTGCCTGGAAGTCATATTGAAAGTATAATGTTCCTTATGTTGCTACTTGTATTAAACTAATATTTATGATTTATACTGGGTGAGGTTCAGACAGGAATAAATGAACATGTGGCAAAGAGTTAAATATGAATCACCTTTAATCAGGCCAGTTAATTCCATACTTAAGAGTTTACTAAACATGTTTACTACTAAACATGAGTTTGCTCTGGACTGGCCTAGCTGGAAGTAAAACTGCGTTTTTTGTTGAAAAGGAATAGGGATAAAGGGTCATTTTGTTCAATGCAGCATAGTGTTGATAAATTTAGACTGACATTTAATATGTCGTTAAATTTATCATTCTTATTTGCCCTGATATCTGCTTATGAAATCACCCTATAGATCTATCTATGTTACAAGTTGAAAACTGTATACCATTTTCTCACACTGTATCACTTTTGCAGTATAGTGGTGTTTCCTAACCTGATACCCTCCAAAGTTTTCGATTGTTCTAACTTTCAACCACATAGTAGTTAACCCCATTTTTTATTCCGAAGAGTATAAACAATTGAATAAACCATAACGCAGTAGTAAGTATTCTACAGCTCTAAGAGCTGTTAGAAGAAAAAGGACTTGTGACATGTATTTACTAAATCTTAAATTTGAGTTTAATGAAATTATAAGCATCTTGTGATTACAAGTCACAATCTCATAACAGCCTTTTTTTCCCCCAACAGCATTCATTAACCCAGCTTTGGGGCATTAAGTAGCCTAGGACCCAAGTTAGTGAGCTTTTGGATTTGATGAGCAGATTTGGAATTTCCCATACATATTATAACAAGTTCCAGAAGTCTATAATCGGTTAAGTTGCTCTAGCCATTCCCCTGATCCTCTTAATTTCCCTAGCTTGTTTTTGCTTTTCTTAAGGACAGGATGGCTCAAAAAGAGCACTTCTCCAGCTTGTCTCCTGCCCCATTAAAAAAAAAAAAAGAGTGCAAATAAGAGTAAAAATTATTTTTATAAATCAAAAGAATGCTGTGGGTTTAATATAAGAAGCATGGCAATTTTGCACTTTTTTCCAAATACAATAATTAAGGTGAAATATTAATCTGTGTTAGGAAGCCAGAGAAAATAGTTTATAAAATTCGTTAAACATGCCTTATTTGACATGGTTATTGTTGGAACTGCTTGGGGAAATATTAATTTGGAAAAGTCTTATTGGATGCATTTGGTGTTGAATATGTAGTATCTCTGAATTAGGAATACGGTACATATAGTAGTGTATGCGCTACTTTTCGGTAATAACCAGGGCCCAGTCACATTAGTACCTGGTCCTGTGCACTATGTGATAAATTAATAGAATACCTTCTTTTCTTGACTGATGAAAATTGTCATTTACAGGTAATATATCCACAGCATTCAAAACTTACAGATAAGGAGGTGAGTAAAACCATTAAGAAGACATTTATAAAATATATTTTCCCCTCCAAAATGTAACTTCTATTTTTCTCCCCTAGAAAACCAATATTTGCTATTTGTCTTTCCCAGATTCCAATTCAGGTAATCAGATATGTATGTTACTTACATATATATTTGTATACAATATTTCTGTTTAGCTAGAATTGTGCTATAACTATTTTATTTTATTTTGTTTTATTTTTATTTCACAATTTTGTGAAGTATGAATGATAAGAAATACCCTTTTATCTGAATGTTTCACAGACAGTCAAAATCTAGGAGACTGTTGTGTAATTGGATGCCAGAGTTATGTAAAATATTTGGAAGAGGATTTTCTCCACAACTGCTTGCAGTATTCAGAAGGCTGCATTTCTTAAAAGTTCAGGGTCATAGCTTGGAAGCCTTGTCCAACAGAAGTTCCTTCTGCACATGCACATGTCTGCCCTGAAGACATGGAAATGGCCTCAAAAGGCCATGCTGAGCTTCTAAGAAATGTGGCGGCTTCAATATTCCCAGCCAGAATGTTTCATATAGCCCTAGTAATATACATGATAGGCTTAAGTCATACATTGTACTAAGCCATAAAGTTATTCGATTTTTTGTAATATTGCATATTATGAGAAGCTATTTAGGTTGTAAATTATGACCTAGCATGTTGTGCCAATTCAGCCAACTTTAATCCGGTCAATAATTGTAGCAAAGTAAACCATAACTTAGCATTTAGTGTAAACTCAACTCTACCAATGCAGAGTTGCAAAAACAAGCATTCAGAGGGGGATCAGTAATATCAAAATGGTGCGGACAATGTGGCAGTCAAAGCCTTGCCCCATAATGTATTTCATGTGCGCAACATGTCAAAAGGATCCAAAGGGGTTTCAACTGCACTTTTGCATCTGTCATTTTAATTTCATTGATAACCCCCCTCCAATACATAACATTGCAAATGTCCTGGACACAAAGATTGCATGTTCAATCCTGTGTGTACCTATTCAGAAGCAAATCCTATTGAAATCAGTGAGATCTGATCCTAAATAATGTGCACTTATAGTACTGAAAACTTCTTAGGTCCGTTCAATAAAATAATTTCAGTTTGCACTGAGGGTAAGAGTTTTGCAGATACCTTAATGATTAGAAATCACTTAGCAATAGCTTAAAATTGCATGCTTGTAGTGCACGTGAAAAAAAAATTCTTGAACTATTTGTAGTGGTTGAAGCTGGAATTTTACATGAGAAATTGTAGTAGTTGGCTCTGATTATAGTTTTTAACCGGGATTATTCAATATTTTGTATGATAAATTTAATTTTCATTTTGGAAATTTTATATATATTCAAGCTAGGTACTGTTTGTTTAGCTGCTTGAACTGTCTTAAGATGGCTATTCTGTTTTGAGGGCAATACATATAATGTTGCAAATGATAATTAAGAATGTGGGCATCCATAGGAAACAAATGGGAAGAAGCAAATTACATGTTTGTAATCACATCATCACCCAAATGCTGTTGAGTCATCGGAACAGGCACCTGGGTCATTTTGGCATAATTGTGGTTAACTGTGGCACCAGTGGCTAAGAATATTTTACAATATTCAAAAGGATTCAGCTTAATCCCTACCCTAGAGCAGTAGTTTAAATTGGGACCTAAGGTTACTTAAATAAATCTGTTTATAAATTAATGTATTAAAATGTTTTTAAATAAATGTAAAATATTTGTCGGTTGTTCAAATGCTTAGGATGTTTTCTGGAATATAGGTTTCTTTTTTTTTGCCAGCAATTTGGTAAATATTTTATAGGCTATTTTTAATTTTTCAAAAATAAAAGTACTAGTAATCTTCATTACCATTATTGTGAAAACATTAACAGAACTTCTAAAGAAAAGGCCTAGAATATGCTTGAGAAGGTTTGGCTTGGCTTGGGTTCCCAAGTGTGTAAAATATTCCATCACAGAATGTTTCAAAGTAAGTGTGTAAGAATTAATTATTTTGTATACTCCTATGCAAGCATTCTGCCTTGGTCAAGCTATGTTACAATTCCTTGTTGGCATTTAGGCTATACGTTACTTGAGAGAAAGATATTTTTTCCTGTAGTCCATTTACCAGAAATAGTTTTGATTGAATTTGCTTTTTGGATTAAAATTGGTTGCTCAAATATATTGGATGTGAATCAGTTTGAATGATAATGATAGAAGTTTCAATAATATTTCATATTAGTCCCCACTGGCTTCTCATCTTCATCTTACTTTACCTAGGAATTTATGAAGAGAATTTAAATTATTTCTGTCTTGGGAAATAAATATGCTAAAGTGGGATTTCCTTTTTAAAATGATTATTTTTGTTAAGAAACAAATTTGTTTATTAACTTTATATGCCACCCGTCTCACTATCTTAAGATTTCTTTTATTAACAGTTTTAGTGAAATGAATTTTGGGGGACCAGCTTGATGCTAAAGAAAGGGAAAATGCCTGTTATTACCTTATAGTTTTTAATTTATATGATTAGAATTTTACAGAAATAGGTGATTCTTAAATACTGAAACCTGTGCAGCCATCAGTTGGGTAAACCTTTTGTAGTGTGAATCTTGATAAGTATGAATTTACATCATGAGCTTTTGTGCAGAATATATTCATTTTTCTTGAAGCTTTTAGAATACTAAAAAAAAATATTGGTATTTTTTTGAAACTTCCATTTGGTGAAGTGTGAATGGATTTCCAGTTTCATCTGATTTGAAATGAAGTTGAAATCACATTCAAGTCCTTTCCTACAAAGTGCTGCCCTGAAATGTTTTGATGTAAAGCTTGATTTTGCAATGATTTTAATTGGCAATTCAGTAGTTGTTACGGGTTCTTGTTAGGTCATCTAGGCAGAAGGAGATGAGCAGTCATACAGTACCACATAAATAAGCGGGACAGTGGTGAAAAACAGTCAGAATTAGAGAAGCGGCTCTGATTACTGTCTTCTAGGCATTTGCTCTGTTTCCCCCAATTTACGTGGGCCTCCTTTAGATGCTAACTATCTGCAACAGAGCAGAAAAAAGGAACTCTCTATAGAAAGCCAGAGGAGTATGGTAGCCTGAAGGTGCACACCTGTATTTTCTTAGTAGCAGGGGTATCCGCACGGTGTTTTTTAAAATGTGGATTGCACCTAAAAACAAGCAAAGCTTTGATCACACCAGACTTTCTTTTACTATAATCCGTGAACATCCCTTATTGGCAGAGAAAAAGACATACAATCTGAAGCAACCATAGTATTTGTGTTTATTCAACACAAGAGAGGACTACATCAATGCTTGGACTTTGTCAAGTAGAGAGTCACCTAGGAGAAAATTCCACTGCCTGCTTCTTCAGCCTTTCTCCAACGTAAACATTGTAGGTTTGATTTCTGCGCATGGAGTTACCTAAAACTGCTTGGCATTTAGGGAGCATTTAAAAAAAAATCATTTGTTAGAAGCACCTGTTCGTTACATGTACTCTTTTTAAATATTACCAACTCAGTATAGCCCTTTGCTGTTTTTTCTCCTCTTTCCTTTTTGGCTTAGGTTGCCTTGGAAACACACAATTTTGTTTTAGGTTTCGGCAGTCTTCTAGCAGAAAGCTTTCGTGGCACTGTTTGCTGGATCAGTTGGACAGAGATCTACCAATTTACTTGAAGGTTGGGAAAGTAGGATGTTTTATCTTGTCCAGGCATGATAGCGTCTTTCGAATTCGAATCATTGTGGTGGTATTTAATGATACAATGGTTAAATTTTGTTCCTGGTAAGACATTGCTTAGGCTGCATTGTCCTGCATCATGTGGCCAATAACTTTCAAAACTTTTAATGATGAACATATTAGTTATCCTTTCTGCTGAAACATTAATCATTAAAACAGGTTTACAGTGGTCCCTCGAATTACAAATAACTCAACACCCGAACTTTTCGACCTACGAACGGGGAAACCGCCGGCATTTTTAGCTGCGGTTTCCCTGACTTCCGAATGACAACTGCAATTTCCTCAACTTACGACCCGGTCCGGAACGGCTAAAAAAGATCCTTTTTTTAAAAAAATTTTTAGAAACCTAATTTTGCGGTGCACTTTGCATGCCTTTAAAGTGCACCTCATAAAGAGGTTTCCACAGAAAACTGGGTTTTTTGTGGAGCAGGACCTGATTATAATGCTGTTATATTCAGCTGTTTTAGATTTCAGGGAGCTTTGTCACTGAACTTGGCTGAGGATTCTGGGAATTATTGATCTCCAGTTGATCTCAGGTCATACCCAACCCCTTCAGGGGCTGGCAAATTGTAATGGATAAAAGTTCAAAAGACTTCTGTTTACTATTGAATAGTTACACGTTAAAATTTTAGTGCAGTACAGTAGTCTTCAACATTACATTCAATTATGTAACTTACAATTATGTAAAGGGGATAAAGACTTGTGGCCCCAAAATGCCTATAGTGCAAATTAAATTGAGATGAGGGGGAGAAAGAAGCAGTCCTTTTCGTTCATGGAGACTTCTCACAAGTGACGTAATATTGTCACAGATTGTAGATAATCTATGTGACAGTACTTATTCCTCTTCTGTAAATATCAAAAACGTTGAGAAACAAAGTATATTAAATACAAGTAGCTCTTAATTTTTACCAGTTGCTTAGCAACTATTTCGATTTTATAACTCGTTTCCAAAGTTCGTAGACCCATTTTGGCATTTGACAGCAAGCCTGCATTTTTGGCCATTGGCAGTGTCCAGTGCTTCTGTGACTCCGATTTACAGTTTAGTTTTTGCCCAAAGCTGGGGTTTACTTCCAGTTTTCAGTAAAAACACCCTGTAGCTGACAATGGATTTACTTAACAACCATGGCATTTGCTTAATGACTATGGCGTTCAGTTAACAATCATGGATTCACTTAATGACCATGGTAATTCGCTTAATGACTACTAAAGTCACCTGGTTTATGACTGTCATGAATTATGACCGTAACAGGCAGACTTCATTATGGTTATAAGTCAAGGACTATCTATATAGGCTACTTGCGTAGGGAATTTGCATAGCTATAGAAACGTTAGCTCAGGTAGGTTCTTAATTTTCATAGGCATGAGTTAGATGTGTTTGATGAAATGTTTACACTGACATTATGTCTGAAAATGTAAATGTCCTGAATAATCCTCCTGTGATTTTAGTAAAATTTTCTTAAAGAACACCTGCTAAGTATACAGTATTACTCAGAAAGTATTCCATGTTTTTGGAATGTTTTTTCTTTACAGAGGGATCCTGCATACTTTTATGGATATGTGTATTTTAGACAAGTACAAGACAAGACATTAAAACGAGGTTACTTTCAGAAGGTAATTTAATTTTAGCTGAATTGTTCATGGTTGTCTTCTAAATATACCCAAGACAAAAAAATAAGCTCTGTTTAAATTAGTGGAAAATATTGCCTATACAGTAAAAGCTCGGCTTGCGAAAATAATCCATTCCAGGATTGCGTTCTCAACCTGAAGTCTTCGCACCCCAAAGTGATGTGTCTGCGCATGTGCAGACAGCAAAAATGGCACGGAAAGGACGCTTTCCATGCCATTTTTGAGCCCGAAACAGAGTTAGTTTGGAAGCTGAACCAAAACTCGGCTGGATTTTCGGGTCGGAACCCAAATTGTTTGCGAACCGAGGCTTTCGCAAGCTGGGGTTCCACTGTAATATCTTTAAGATTGAGGAGTGAATATTCACTCCTCAATTATAAACACATTAGCTTGGCCAGAGGTCAGCAATCCGTGGCTCTGGAGCCACATGTGGCTCTTTCATTCCTCTGCTGCAGCTCCCTATTGCTGGTTGGCTCCACAATTGATAGGGCTTTTGGTTAGGACAGATAGAGGAGAAATGATGCCGCACTAGGAGGAGACTCTATGGTGGGGGAACCGGACTTCCAGTCAGCTCCAGAATTGAACAGGGGGCTTCTGGTTAGGACCTTTGTGGCTCTTTGGGTGTTTAAGGTTGCTGACCCCTGAGCTTGGCTAACATGAAAGGCCAATACATAAATCACAGTGCTATTTGTAGTATATTTTTGGGTCATAGCCGATGAAATTAGGTATCCGTAAGCAAAGTAAGTGATGACTTGTTTGGTGTGAAGAGTTAGAATAGAAATTGGGAGACCATGAGTTCTAGTCCTGCTTAGGCATAAAGCCATCTGGGTGACCTTGGGCCAGTCCACCTCTCTCAACCCTGAGAAACAGACATAGGCAAAGCAATTCTGAAATATTGCCAGAAGAACTATAAGGATACTGACTGAAAGGCATTCAGAACCACAAAACCAATTGCTTTACCTTATCCGCTGGCCAGTGCTACCTTTGTCATTATTTTCATATATGAAACTGACTTTCAAAAAATGCATAGACATTACTGAGGCGGCTGCACTCCATGGTTCCCCCAATAAAATAAAGAATATTTTAAAATATATTTCTTTACAAAATAGTTGAACTCTTGTCAGATCATCTAATTTTAATGTTCCCACCTGAATCACATTGGGAAATGTTGGACTAATTAGCTTATAAAGTCTGCTTGTGAATATACACTCCCCTCCCCCGAAGTAATTATATACAGGTAGTCCTCAGGTTATGTCCATTTGTTCAGCAACTGTTCACGGGTACGATGGCACTGAATGAGAGAGACTTATGACCGGTCCTCAGAGTTTCACACAATATAGTGCATCCACAGTCACATAATTATGACCCGGTGACTCAGCTTGTGACCACAATATCATAGTGAACTACAGTCAGAATCACAGTTTCTGACATTTCCTGTTGGCTTCCCACAAGCAAAATAACTGAATTTAATGAGGAATTAGTATGATACTTAATATAGTGGCTTTGGAAGAACTAATTATGAATTATTTTGCTTCTCTTATAGTCTTTAGTTCTGATTAGCAAGCTGCCTTATATCCACTTATTTAACACTGTGCTTGGACAGATTGCACCTGAATATTTTGAGAAAAATGAACCTTTCTTGGAAGCAGGTTAGTAATATTGATGGTTTTGTGATAGGATATATTTTTTTAAAAAATGATATTACAAATTTTCACCCAAATTTTTGTGAATAGTAGTGGAAGAACACTGACTTTGACTTTAAAATTGCTATCACTGACATATTACTGAGGATCAGAGGTGGTATTCAGCCAGTTCCGACAGGTTCCAGAGAACTGGTAGTGATAATTTTGACTGATTCAGAGAACCAGCAAATGCCACCTCTTGATTGGCCAACAGCATAGCCACGCCCACTAAGCCTCACCCACAGAACCAGTAGTAAAAAAAAATTGAAATCCACCATTGCTGAGGATGCTGTTGCCAGTTTGTCAGCTGATCTAGATAATCTTGATAACCAAATAAATTTAATTCAATAGATAAATCATTTTATTCACAGATGTTAGGGAGCCCTGTTGATAGAGTCTTCTATATACAAATCTGATTACTTCTCCTTTGCTTTAGCTTGTAGTGATATTGATCGATGGCCACTGCCAGTCCCAGGGAAAACACTCTATTTGCCCATTGTGGGCATTGTAATTAAGGTAATTTTAAATTTCCTCCATGCTTGTTTGTTGCTTGAATTTGGCAACTACATCTGTTTTTGTACTTAATATGCTTATTATATGTAACAGTAACAATTTTTTTAAAAGCCTTAGTCCTATAAATGTATATTTATTTCATACTTGAACAAGTAGTAAGAGAGGAAAAGAGTGCCTAAAGGAGAAATTGGTATAGGTATGCTGGTGTCAGCTCCCCACTGCCCAGTTCGTGCTCACAGAGTTGGCCTCCTCCGGGTGCCGTCCGCCAGACTGTCAGCTGTCGACCTCCAGGGGGAGAGCCTTCTCTGTGGGTGCTCCCACCCTTTGGAACCAACTGCCTGTTGACCTTCGGACGGCCCCTGAC
>JANHFR010006129.1:15585-34303 GCA_032468015.1 Mimophis mahfalensis | reverse complement strand
ACAACTTTAAAAGCACAACTATGAAGACGTGGAAAAATACCCGAACAAAGCATAATGCCATACACATAAATACCCGCAAAAACATAAGAAAACATATATATATATAGGCGGCCACCATAGATCTAGCAGTATGCCATGTCATTCTGAGTCGTTTCTCTCAGCATAGGGGGTTCAATAAAGAGATCACTCACGGTGATAGTTATGGGGCCATACCACCATCCAACAGATTACCTGAGCTAGCTCAGACATAATCTGTATCTATAAAAGAGAGGTGTCAGTTGCTGGTGTTTGTGGGTATGTCCCAGAAAGGCTCTTACACCCGCCCACCAAAATGCCCCAAACTTCACAGGTACCTACTTTCAACTCCCGTGAGGAATACTGGGTGGGTCAGGAAGGCTGTTGACAAGTTTTTCATGGTGGAAAAATGGTGTTAAAGTGCTCACCCCCACGGACATTTTTCTGCAAACCTGCAATGAGCATGTGCAGGAGATCACCCAATGAATGGTGGGAATTGTAGGCTGCACCATTGTCATACTGCACATGCCCAGACAGAAAACAGAAGCAAAGTCTGTTAAGGCGTCACTAGGAGCTGTTTTGAAGACAGGTAATGTTATAATTCTTCCTTTCAAAGCTTTTTTTCCCCTTCAGAAATAGAAGTCTACTTAGTTCTCAGCTGCTTTGTCAAAGCCTTGTTGACTTAAAAGCAACCCTGGAAACTTTTACACAGGCTTCAGTACATTGGAACCCAGGCCTAATTATACCCGGGCAAAGCTGGGTAATCAGCTAGTAGTTAACTAAGAGAGAAATATAATATTGGAGCAGTCCTCGTTTCATTAGTGTCTTTGTAGCCCTAGTGATAGTTGCAAAACTATCCATGTAAAGTTCAGACTGACAAAAACTTTTGAGGAAGAAAATATTTATAAGCCACATTTTTCTACTGCAACAAACCAAACAATCAACCTACTCAGCAGATACATCCATATACAGGAGCTCTAGCATGCAGGCCAAGGTTCTTGCACATGCAAGAAATTGCCAATAACTTTCCCCAGGAAAACTAAATAATGCAAAATGGATCTTTAGAAAGAGGTCCTACCTTTAGAAAGAGGTCTTACCTTCAAAGAGAGAGACCTAAGAAGCTAAGGGTTAATAGCAATTTTCTCTCCACTTTAGGGACAGAGGTGAAATTTACATCTTCTGTACTTAAGACTCCACGCCAGTAACACAGATATAAGGACAAAAAGCCCATTCAAATCAATCAGCACACTGTGTTGGAAAACAACCCAAGCTTTCCTTATTAATATTCATGTTCTAAGACATTATGGAAATTTTTCACAGAAGAGGAGAAAATGCTTTATGATTTCTTTTATTAAGAAAAAAGCAGATCATGAATGATAGGAGATAGTTTTGGAATACCTGACTACTACATGCAGTATTTTAAAGTTCTTTCATAGGCTGCATTCATGCGTCATAATCAACCACGGGATAATCTTCGTATGATTTTTTAAAAAAAAATCAAATTAGCATCAGTTTTGCAGATGGGCAAAGTAATTTTAGCTTTGGGCAAATTTAACTTGTTTTTCTTCTTTTTGACGCCCAGTTAAAGTGGTCCCTGGTGGGGTAGAGAATCAAACCCAAAATGAACTAGGAAACAATCCAACCCATGCATATCTGTTCATTTTCCACGTTAGCTCAATCAAGGTTGCAGTCAGCAAGCCAACAACAAACCATGGTTTCAAACCCTAGCTTGAAGGCCCTAAAATAAACCATGATTTCATTCACACAACACGGTCAGCCCCAAACAAGCAAACTGCATCATGGCTTAAAATAATAAGGAAACTAATCATTTCAAAAAGAGTCCAGGTACATATTTTGAGCAAAGTACAATGCATGCCATCTAATCAAAGCTGGTTGTATTGTTTTATGAGAGAAGGGCCTTGGCATATGCTCCGCTTGTCTCCTTTTGAGATTCTGAGAAATACCAGCCTCCGGATGAACAAGGAGGTTAGCCAATGAAAGCATACTGGAGCCACTATAGGGTGTGATATGCAAGCAGAGCTTTAAATTATCACAAAATAGATTCAAAATATATTAGCAATCTGCTACGAGTAACAAACATTGGCAAATACACCATAAACGTATCTATATATGACAATAAAGCAAAACACATATTTAAATGAAAAGAACTGATATTCATGTAGTGGGATAAATATTTCATTAATACAAATATTATGCAAATTGTATTCATTGGCTATTCACATTATTGCTCTGCTACATGAAGAACAGGCCCTTAAAATATGTTATATTTCACCTACATTAAAATCCAGAAACAAATGTTTCAGAAGTAACTGCATACAACAGGCATTGAACTTAATACATGAAGATATGCACAGCCAAGGAACTAAAAACTGGCCTGACCAAAGCATATTATCACATACTCATATTTTTTTTAAAATGTTTCCTTGTGCAAACAGTAAAACAGAAAGCTAACCATGTAAACATAAAATTTAAAAGTTAGAATGCAGTATTTACTCCAGACATTCAGTAAACTATTAATTCAAATAACCATTTTTAAAATCCATCCACCTGAAATACAGATGTAAAAATCAAGACATTAACGACACATCGCTAGCATCTGGTACAAATGCTGTTAATGTTTTACACACAGAGGCCCCAACCCAAGGAAAAGCTTCAAAATAAAGGAGAATATTGGTGGCACTGAAGTCCTCATGAAATAAATAGAACTCGAGAGCAGTAGAAACCAATAGACTACGCCCAACGATTGTAATGGGATTTAAATACAGCTTTCTTACGGGTTGGAGCCAAACACTGTAACATTCAATAACTCAAAACTACTGAAATATTAACAAAGAATGTTTCTGCCCATCTTGCATCCCCGTGTACTGTTCAATCGGGTAAACAATAAGAAAGCTGTTACATGGCATGAACCACAATGCACGCTGGCTTGAACGCCAGACATATTCACTCCCTTACTCACGCTCCCCATTCTCACAAGCACCCACACAAATGCATATGGAGTTGGGATAAACACAATTTATTTTCCCCCCCACCATGATTAAGAGATTGGGAGTGGGTTCTCTTCAGTCACTTCAAATCTCTTAGCCACAGGAAGATTATCTACCGTTGTGCATGCAGCAGCTCTCTTAGGAAATACTAGTCAGTTTTACAGTCCTGAGCAGGATTAGCCATTAAGACACCTGTCAATCTGCGACTTGAGCCTTCTCGTGGAGAAACAGCAATCCACGTTCAAGTTTCTGGCGGAGGAACATCTTCTGAGCAGGCAGGGTTGTTTTTTTTCCCCAAGGTACAAGAAAAGGAATGGATGTTAGGGCTATGGAGGGAATACTGCTTGCTGGCTTAGAAGAGACTGATTTTATATCCCAGAGAGGAGATAGGGGGGGAAATCAGACACAAACAGATATGGTCATCAGACAAATATGGTGAGATTTAGATTTAGAGATGCAAGTGCATAGATTAAAAAATGATTGCCAATTTTCATGTCTGTCTCGGGGTTAAAATACTTGCAGCTATTTTCATTTGTATATAATAGCTATGTATATATACATACAGAAACACACACATGGATGTGTGTGTGTGCATATTCAAACACAGACCCACACGTATTACCCATACATCAAGACCGGGGTTCGTTGACAGAAAAGGGGGAAGGTAATAATTTAAAATCACACAGAATGCTATGTGCCGAATTTGACAAAAATGAACGTTGAACGTGTTTTTCAAAAAAAAAAAAAAATAAGAAGAAAGAAGAAGAACGAAGAACACCACGAGATCCTGTAGAACCAACTCTGTATCATTACGAGGAGAGCACCAAGCAAGGCACCATTGGAAATGAAACATACTCAGGAAGTCTCTAGGTAAAAGCAAACGCTAATCGGGTTGGAAAATCGGTGTCTTTGGTAAAAATTCTATAAGAATGACCTGTTAGAACAGAAAAGAAAGAGGAAAAAATGAATTGTTATTTTCAAAGTTGCTTAGCAGCAGTTTTCAGCACGACAAGGGAACAACCCCGTGGCCAGGATTCGAATCAGAGGTGGTATTCAGCCAGTTCCAACAAGTTCCGGAGAACCGGTCGTGATAATTTTGACTGGTTTGGAGAA
This sequence comes from Mimophis mahfalensis, assembly GCA_032468015.1. Lineage (NCBI taxonomy): Eukaryota > Metazoa > Chordata > Lepidosauria > Squamata > Mimophis > Mimophis mahfalensis. The sequence continues at coordinate 30,167 of JANHFR010006129.1, read as the reverse complement.
CCAGAAAATACCACCACTGATTGGCTGACAACACAGCCACACCCACTAAGCCACACCCACAGAACCGGTAGTAAAAAAATTTGAATCCCACCACTGATCCAAATGACTACGGGCAGAGCCAAGAGAACTGTTAATGTTGCTTTTATGCTGTTCTCATATTGTACATAAGCAATCGTGTTTTTTTTTAATTTCCTCCCAGTTTAAAAGTAATTTTGCAACTGACATATATGTGGTCAGGAACAAAAGAAGTTAATCTATTAACTAAGCAGTTTGTATTTTACTTCCTAGGGCTAAGAAGGACTAGTCCAGCAGTGGCGAACTTACGGAACGCAGAGCTGTCGCCTGTTGCTCTTCCGGGTTGGTCTTGCGCACATGCGCAGAAGCGCCGGAAACTGGAAGAGCATGTGATCTTTTGGTTTGCGGCACGCAAGTGTGCTTGTGCACTTGCTTGCTCCCATTTTTGGCACTGGGGGCCAAAAAGGTTCGCCACCAATGAACTAGTCCAAGGTCAGCCAGCTGTCTTCGGGACTAAGGCAGGACTAGAACTCACAGTTTCCAGCCTGCTTTCTAACCTGACGGTTTAACCACTACCCCGAACTGGGTCTCTATTTGTTTGAACTATCTTGGCATGTTTTCAGCTGGACAGCATCTCTCCAAGACCAATGGGATGTATCTTACACATCAATTCTAGTGTGATCATCTTAACTGGAAACAGGGAGAAAGAAGACTCGTGCATACAATACATCAGTTGTGCTACCCAGCTTTTTTGTGCTAGCTGCCCACTTGGCAACGGTGATTCCCCTCTCATTGCTTGCTTATGGTGGGCCAAATATTTCTCCTTTCTCAGGGTCCAATGCGGAGAGCGGGACCGATGGGAAGCTGAAATAATGGCAATCCTACAACTGGGAACTCCCTGAATACATACAGCTAAAGACTGAGAAACCCATATGCCAAAGCTCTGGTTGGACACTCAGAAGAAAGTTGCCCTGTTCCGTGCTACTGAATGATGTTATTTGCTTGGTCAGTTTTATTCAGATAAAATGCACATGGATACCTATCCAAAATTTCAGTGTAGGCCTTGATCCAAAGACAGCTGCAACTAATCTTATATGACCAAAATGAGGGTGGGATTGTATTTTTCAAACCGGGATGCTCCATGCCTTGAAAGGAATGTCCTTTCTATGCTTGGAAGGAATGTCCAAGCCAGGGAACAAAATGCACTTCGATGTGCATGTAGCCTTTATCATCCCTGAATGCATTTATTTTTAATTCCAATTTATCTGCTGCCCTTCTCCGGAGACTCAGGGCGGCTTACAATCTGTGAAGCACAACTCAACGTGCTTAGCAATAGGCTTCATTCTTTAGTATATGCCTGCTTATTATTAGTGGCATTTTTACAAAGTCAGCTTATTGCCCCCAACAATCTGGGTCCTCAATTTACCTACCTCGGAAGGATGGAAGGCAGAGTCAACCTTAAGCCTGGTGAGATTCAAACTTGCCTTAATTACAGGGTAGCTGACTGCTAGGCTAAGTGCTAACAGCCTGCTCCACCAGGTTCATACACAAGGCATGCTCATAAAGAGAGTCAAATTCCCAACTGTTCCATGTATAAAAGCCGCAACAAGATAGGGCCTACTCAGAGAAGATGCAGGCTGTGCTGTGCGCACATGCCCATTTTACCATGCCTAAAGCCTCTTTGTCGAAGAGCCAATAATCATTTCAGAGCAATTAATTCTGAAGGCTAACTATGAGGAAGAAAAATGGCTCTGGTATAAATCTACTACCATTCAACCTAAGGTAACTTCAATTGCAACTGCTTTCCTCAATATTGTCATATTCCTCCTGGCTTATCTTTTCCACTGGTCTCTAAAGTCTACTAGTTTGGAAACTACTAAAGTTTCCAATAGTAAGATATTCATGGCAGAGGGAAAAGGCAATTGATCTAAAAGAAATTCATTTGTAGAATTAGCTTGAAAGGAGGGCAGCAAATATTACAACTTAGTTTAGATATAGGTGAGTGCATTCTGCAATATAAAAGAACTAAAATGAAAGATGAATTTTAACTGTTAACACAATATTTAGGTCTGTCAGGCTATTTGGTCTTCCTAGACCAGGGGTCTGCAAACTTAAACACTCAGAGAGCCATTTGGACCCGTTTCCCACAGAAAAGAAAACACCAGGAGCCAATAATGTAACAACCGGTGTGACTGGGTGGGCGTGGCCAACTCACAGCACTTATTCCCACCCAGCTGCCTCCTGCTGTGGAATATGGAGTGAGTCTCCATCCCACACCATCACCCTTACCTTCTCAGGCCAGGTGAGGAGTGACGAGGAGGGGAGGGCAGGGGCCACTCAGTGGTGGGATCAGCCGACAGGAAGCCACAGCACAGGGCTGAAAGAGCCGCATGTGGCTCCAGAGCCACAGTTGGCAGACCCCTGTCCTAGACAGGCCAAGTGAGAGGCTTCTTTCAGTATATTTTATTTCCCAAGAAAATACAAATTCTGAAAATATTTGGGAATACTTGCCCTATTGCATACTCTTGTAGGACTGAAAAGTTTATTACACCTCAAGAGATTGTCAAAGACTATGCTAAATTCGTTTTTTTTCAACTTCTGCCTATCAATTTTATATCTGAGAATAACTTGCACAAGTATTACCATGTGACTGTACGATATGAGAAATTGCAGAAATCTGTAAATCACTTCTAGTGATCTACTGGATTTTTTACCGAGAAACGGGCCCCAAAATTTTGGGACTCCTTTTGCCATTCAAACAAAATTCGCAGTCTAAGTCATGCGAATACAAAAAGCAACAAGTTGTGTCATTCATTGTGTCCTTGTTTTTAATACTAAACATTGAAGTATTTTAATAGTCAATCCTGGAGCTGGGCAGCATTTCATATTCAAAGATAAAGTGGCCCTTTGAAGCAGATGGTAGCGTTTCCATACTACCTACCAGCAACTGCTTAAAGCAGCTGCATCTTTTCTCAAAATCATGTGGCTGCCTCCACCACTGCAGCACGATCCTGTGAAAATAGGTATGTGGTTTAAGGGAGCTGCCATCAGGTGCTGCCTGCACACTCGTGTACCCCAAAGCACCTTTTCCTCCCTTCAAATCTGAAATTTTGCACAACTGCTTTTTAAACTGACCTGGATTTTGTTGTGTGATTATAATGCCATCACAATAGGCTTAAAGACTAGGATGTTAACTTATTACCCTCTGAACACCTCACTGGAAAGCAGGAATTGTAATGAGAGTATCTCTATATGAGCACGCAAAAAGTCTATTATTTTTTATTATGGTCTTATAAAGGCCAGAAGCTTGAAGTAATTATTAAAATAAAGTGCTGAATTCTTTACATAGCCAATCTTAAAAACCAGTGCCAAAAATTCTTTTCTTGCCTTCAATTATTGCAAAGTTATCATGTGTCTGCTATCATAAATTAACATGTTCGCTATAATAGATGATCATAAATTAACATGTTAAGTATAATAGATGTTAAAAAGAAACAGTTTGTTGAATAGAGCTACTCTCTAAAAAGGGCATTTTAGGCAGTCTTTTATGTTTTAGGCTAGATGTAGGCCTTAGCATTTCCTCTTTTTCAGTGCTAACAGTAAAAAATGATTTTAAGATAATTTGTAACTATTTAAGCACTGTTTTAAATCAATCTTCTAACATACTGTCTATAATGCGTGCATTGTGTTAAATAATAGACAAGATATATAATTAAAAGGCATGGATGTGTTAGAAACAGCTAAAGCAAGATACTTTTGCAGGTTAGTCTTAATTTGTTAACCCCTGCTTATATCTTAAAATTTTTCATAATGCTGGTCTATTTTGCAACAGTATATTTGTTAGGGAGAGCTGAGTTTATGATAGTGAAGTCCACTGCGCGCCCCGGAAAAATACCAAGAGCAATAAAGCGGAATGGTTCCAATGGCAAAGACTGCACCAGGGATAACTTTTTCATCTTTATAAAGTCTTTATAAAAATATGCAAAGTTTGGCCTTAGAAGCAGGAAGAAGACCCTCAACTTCCTTTCTTACAATCAAGGCTTTTCAAACGTTTAGAGGGAAGGCAGTCCTTTCGGGGCTGCTGAAATAGGGGAGCAGTTAAAAATCTACAAAGTCTTTTATAGAGAGTTCCTAAGCTCTAGCCGCTCAGTTGAAAGGTCTTTTCCATACGCCAAGGCGCGATTAGCATTATATAAAACAGCCCACGCCTAATTCACTGCGTAACCCAAGTTGCAGTTATTCTTTTTACACAGCATTTGAAAATTTCACACCCCATCAGCCCATGTGCGAGCCATTTTATCTTGGCAATTAATTTATTATTTTTCTCTCCCCCTTCCCAAGGACACAGTGAAGCCTTGTTTTTTTTCCAAAGTCATTCATAACTTTATAAATCAGCCCTGCGCCTGAAACAGTGCCTCTGTGAACCGTAGAAAATCCATGCCACTCAGGCGATTAAACCTCCTGACAACTTTGCTGATTAATAATCGGGGAAAGAATGAGATCAGAAGCAAAATAAATGATCATTTAATAGAGAGACGCACAAAACAGCCCTTTAACTTACATATTCCATCATGTTATTCGATTCACATTTCCTTTTGCTTAGCCTCCAATGCAAGCACAGCTAGACAATGGAGAGAAAGGGGGGAAAGAAGAAAAATGAGCGATGTTTTATTGCCAAAGCGCCCAGACGCCCCTGTTTGTCCACTTTTCATATTTGCGCTTCAACAAAAGCAGCTGTTTCCATACTGAGCCACTCCAGCCCCAGCGGTACGAAGCTGCTCCCTGCAGTACTCACCTTGTGGTATAATCTATTGTTTTCCCATTCTAATAACTTCTCAATTGATCTTCGTGTCTAGAAGGCAAGTAAAAAAAAAGAATTTTTTACTCCCAAGTTGCTTTAGTTTGGGGGGGGGGGAAATACACCGTTAGGTGAAAATGTTTGGGGGGAAACAGACACAGGAAGGTAGAAACTTAGTAAAAGGCGGTTTGTTGTACTCTACATTTACCTGTTGGGGTCGTAGTAACAAGAGGCAATGCATGCTTATAGAGAGTCAAATGGAAGCAAAGCAACTTTTTAAAGAAATACCCGAATGTTTGGGAAACTTATGAAGCTATGCATTAACAAAGGGCTTTGAGGAACAGAGGCATTAATTCACAATCCACTGAATCTAATCTAATGGGATGCGTTTTCGAGCAATCTACACATGAACAATAGGGATTTTCGCATAAAACAGATACGAGTTGTAAATCTACACTCTCTCATTTAACACATTGTGTAGATTAGAATCATGCAAAAGCATTCGGTCCTTCAATCTCTTGCACCCAAATTCTCAGTTCTACACCCAGGAATGAAATCTTCCTGCAGAACCCACAACTTTAAACATTCACCAAGCATTCTGATTGAATTACTATATTAGAAATATATCCCGCTGTCTGTAGTCATTTGACGGGCCGCGCCGTCAACCACATAACAATAAGACGGGGGTTATATAGTCTTTATGCGTAAGGAAGGATAAATCATGACACCAGGTGTTGAGATGAGACTAGTGCTGCAGGTGCAAAAGCATGGATCACTGAGCCTTGTGGCAAATTCAACTTTGAACAGCTGCAGTTTCCTTATAAGGCAAAGAGAAAGGGGGGGCACTTGAGGGAGGCGGGGGGCGGCCCTGGAAAAACATCTTTACACTTCAGCTGAAGCTAAAAAAGAGGGGTTAGAAACTGCATCTCTGGTCCAGCAAGATTTTTTTAAAACAACAACGAAACTCTGCGTATTTACTGAATGTAGTTTTTTTTTTTTTAAAAGGAAAACACTATGGGAATTGTTCTATAGACAAACATATTTGTGAGTGAACATGTATACACACAAGTGTGTATGTGCTAATATAAAAAGGGGAGGGGGGAAGAGATTCTTTGCATTTCCAACCAACACAAATGCACAAACCTCAGCTGCGCCTACATGAAAGAATCAACTATTACGGATGAATTGTAAGTTTCTGTGCCATCTTTTTTTTTTCTTAAAAAAAGAAGGGATTCCAAGAACTCTGAGTCACCTTTTAATAGCAGCGGCTAAATTCCCGCATTGTCGTTTTTGAAGTTCTGTTACTTTTGGCTAATACTTTTTATTTTATTTTATGAAAAGACGGGGCCTGCCCTTTAACAATGATCAGCAGACCTCTCTTGTTTCTTTGTAAAGATAGCCTTTTAGAGCCTGCTCTCCTTTTAAATGAAAATAGGGCAGCAGTTATGGTCACACTTTTGTTAATTTAGTTGCCAGTCAGCTCCAAATCAAAAGAAAATAAGGCTGCGGAGTGTAATTAACATTCAGTTCAGTCGTTCTGTCCCTTGTCTAGCCCCCTGAGCTTTGTTAAAATTGCCATCTGAATGCTGAAGGCTGTAGGGAAATCGATTTGATTCTAATCGCACCATGAAAAGAACATGATCTAACTGCTTTCAGCCCTCGGTAAATCTGTACTAGGTCTTTAGCACAATGCAACTTCCAATTTAAAAAGCACTGAATGTCTCGTCAATGACTTTGTGAAGGGGGGAAAAAAAGAACAAGGAGCAGACATAAAAATTCCAATAGTTGTTTAAGCATTAAAGCTCATTTGCATCACAGCAAACCTGAAAAGGGCTGACCTCTCAAACCGCCTCTCAGGTCTATGAAGTTGTAGCCTTGACAAGCTCACATTGACAGAGCTCATTGACTCTGAAAGGCTACTCTATCAATGGTGAAAAATGGCAATAGGTTCTACTCCCGAGAGGGCATCTGCCTGCCCACCCGCTGCTAAACCAATGGCAAAACCCGATTCAGAAATGCGAAGCTACCTTGTAATCTTTCTCGCCAGAGCCTTTTAAATAATAGATTACGGGGCGGCTGTACAATTTAAATTTCATTGCTCGCATGGAGGGGAAGGAGAAAGGATGGCAAAGAAACCAGCTTCCCAAATACTAGTACAATTAAACACTTTACATTATAAATAGGAAACTCAATACGGGAAGATTCAATGCAACCCTCTGAAGGAGCCTTCTGTAGATTTTTTATTTCAAAATTAACATTTAATGACTGTTGCTCTTAATTTGGAGGAAATCTTTAAGCGCAAATTGAGCGGCATCCTGATTTAAAGAAGATATAAAAAGCCATTTTTTTAAAAAAAAATAAAGAACATTAAAAACAAAATTAAACAAGCAACATGCGTGTGGAAAACAAACTTGGCTTTTATACTTTTATGTCAATTTATCCTGTCCTAAGGTTTAACGTCGAGACCACTGATGTTCCCCGCTATAAAAATATTCCAGTTTTGTAAATCATTTCAGCGTTACTTAATGCTGAACTATTTAAATCTGCAACTATTTAAATCTGCTCAACCCGCTGGCCACCAAGCGAAACGGGGAATGTACATTGAAAAGAAACATTAGCAAGTACCTTGAAGGCGGAGGAAGAAAAGGTGACTTTAAAGAGCGTCACTCAATTCTTAGATTGAGTGATGCTCTTTATTTCTTCTCTATCTGCCAGGTGAAAAAAAGAGACTGGCATGTGCAGCTTAATTAATCATGATACTTGACAGCTCAGTGATTTACAGTGAGGAGCAGGTGAGGACATTCACAGCCCAAGAGGGGCTCTTGATTTAAGAGCAGCACGGGAGAGTTTCAATCACAGGCACAGAGAACCCTTTCTAAGAACATTTGATAACACAAAACACAAATAAAAGACATTAGGAAGATTTTGAACCCTAACCATCGCATTTCTTCAAAACCAGATTGATGCTTCTCATCTGGGAACAAGCTATGATTATTTACGGAAGCTGCTTCAACCAGATCCTTCTTAAATAAATAAAAGGGCCACAATACAGAAGCCACTTTATCCTACATGTGGGTTTACTGAGGAGTTGTGGAAATGTCTCCCCTTTTTGTATGATGGATCGCTTTCAAATTTCTCCCACCCATTACTTAGAGAAGCTTAATGAAACAGTTCTAAAAGTGTACAATAAAAATTTTAAGCACTGGTTTAAACGTAATTCCATCATGAAGATGATCCTTAAATAAATTTTAAGTTATCCATTTAGGGTATCTCTGATGGTCTAGCCCAGTTGTTCTCAACCTGTGGGTCGGGCCCCTTTGGGGGTCGAATGACCCTTTCACAGGGGTTGCCTAAGACCATTGGAAAACACATATTTCAATACAAATACAGCTGTATGTGAAAATAATTTTATGGTTGGGGGTCAGCACAACAGGAGGAACTGTATTAAAGGGTCACGGCATCAGGAAGTTTGAAAACCACTGCTCTAGCGGGATCCGGGCTAAATGGGATATGTGAGTTTATCATTGCTTTAATTTTTTAATTTTTTAAAAATCTTGTATTATTTGTATCTTTGTTGGGAGTCACCCAGAGTCCTTTGGGAGTTGGCGGCATACAAACTTAATAGATAGATAGATAGATAGATAGATAGATAGATAGATAGATAGATAGATAGATAGATAAAAACACGTTACTCCAAAAAAAAAAAAAAAGATCTGGGTGCAAAAGACCAAGGGAAAGTATGGGCATGTGAGGATAAGCACCATCCAAAAAAGCCTGTAACAGTTTTACTAACAACAGGAATAACTTATACCTGTATTGCAATTTTGTTTTAAGCATATGAATTATTTCTCCATCAGAAAATCCTGAACATAGAAAGTCTGCATTTTGCTACTCTGAAAATGGTTTTAACTAAATTAGGGAGCGTGGAGTTCTTGTAAATTTAAACGTAATAACGCGCGAGGAAGAGTTTTTTGACTATGTTTTCATTCATTGTTTGAACTTAAAGCAGCTCCCTTTTGGAAATGTTTGAAGCAACAACTCCTGCTGTGCCTTTTCAATTGGAGCCAATGGAGATCATGGCACTCTTCCCATGGGCCATACCAAAAGAAGGGAAAAAAAGATTTTCTCCTTTCTAATATTTTAGAAAATAATTAACAAAATATATTTAAAAGCTGACACAGACCATCAGGTATTATTTTAGCTTAATTACAAAATGGAACTTAGTCTTTTTCTCACTGGTTGAACAAGTTATCAACAGGGTAAAATTAGCTCACTCATCCCTAGCACTATCAATTACAGAAATAAGCACAATACTTTAACTACACTGTATAACAATTAAAATGTCCCCTGTTAATTTAGTCTATTTTCTTAATATACCTTCAGTAGATGAAATGCTAGGTAAAGTAAGGATTAGGGAATCCTCTGAAATAGAGGCAGTGGGAGTGGAAGACTAAGGGATGTCTACTAATCCACTGGTGGTATAGTCAGGCATTATTTCTCAGCTTCAACTCTGCCGCCCAAAATTTGACATATTTGTAATCAACAGTAAAACAAGAGTCCCAAACTTCATTCTGAACATTAAAGCCTGATGATATAGTAAAATGAGACAAGGCACCATGAAACACTAAGGAAACATAATTTGAGAAAGTACCGTTTCCCTGAAAATAAGACCCAACGGGAAAATAAGACCTAGCATGATTTTCCCAGATGCTCATAATATAAGCCCTACCCCCAAAATAAGCCCCAGTTAAGATCGTCAACCAGATGGATGCATGTAGTAGTATTTGCCCGAAAATAAGACATTACCTTAAAATAAGCCCTAATGCAGTGGTTCTCACCCTGTGGGTCTCGACCCCTTTGGGGGTAGAATGGCCCTTTCACAGGGGTCGCCTAAGACCATTGGGAAAACACATATTTTTGACACTTCATGAATTATAATTACTGGGTAAATGTAAAATGTATGGTTGGGGGTCACCACAACATGAGGAACTGTATTGAGGAGGAGCGGCATTAGGAAGGTTGAGAACCACTGCCCTAATGCATCTTTGGAGCAAAAATTAATATAAGACCCGGTCTTATTTTGGGAGAAACGCAGGGCATAACTTCAGGACTTTTTGCTACAAATTTTAGGTAACTTATTTTGCACACTGTACATGAATTACTTTTAGAATAACAAGTGATAAGAATAACTACATTTTATGCCATTTAAAAAGTGGTCTCACAAGATGTTAAATATTACAAAAGGGTGATCTGACAATCACCACTCTCATTGGTAAGCACAGAGAGCAGAAGCTGGCTAGCAGAAACCAGCCAAAGGAAAGGGATCACCAAAATGGGCTGAACTTCTAGGGCACGGTACTCAAAAATTGCCTTGCCAACAATTGCACAGTACAGCCACTTTAGTGTTGTGTGAGAAAAATGTGTGCTTATCTAGCTGTATGTACTGGGAAGTACATATGCACTTGTTTAGCTGTTCATAAAATAATCCTGACATACGGATGATGTCACATATTCTGAGTATTTGTGTGTATCTCTATGGGCACAAGAAAGTGAGACTGGAAGGGCATGAATTATTCTTTGGAGCACCACTGAAGATCTGAGTTACTATATTACACCAAACTTTGCTTTTGCCCGTTTGCGAGAATTTGTTCCTGGAAATTTGGTTTTGTGCCTATGCAGAATTATTAGTAAAGTTTTACACTCTTGGTCACGCCATCAAAATTGACTTGCTGATTGATTCATATTTACGATGGTTGCAGTGTCCCGGCATCATGTGATCCCCTTTTATGACCTTCTGTCAAGCAAAACCAATGGGGAAGCCAGATTCAATTAACAACTACGTTGCCAACTTAACAACTTCAGTGATTCACTTAACAACTGCAGCAAGAAAAGTCGTAAAATAGGGCAAAACTCACTTAACAAACATAAATGTTTATTAACAACAAATGTTGTTGTTTCAGTTAGCAACAGAAATGTTGGGCTCAGTTTGTGGTCATAAGTCAAGGACTACCTGTATTATAGATCCCAGCTTCAGAAATATTAACCAAATACAGTAGTAAGTAAATAACAGTTGTTCTGTTTTTCTTTAGAAGTCTTTCACGAGAGGGGGGGAAAGGGATGGAGAAGATACTACAGGTAATAACAAAAGGCAGAGATTAAATTTCATCTCATTAGAATGAGGATAGTCCTAAAATGATGATGTGTGAAGCCTTTCTCAATAAATTAAACATTTTACAGCAGGGTTTTACAAGAAGTAAATATACTATTTGCTTTTAATGATTAGATTTTAAATTATTTAATGATTAGATTTTAAATTATGTCAATACAATGGTACTTCAATGCTCCCTGGATTGTAGACAGGGACAGTCTGGAGCAAAGCCAGATACACAAGTTTGCAATGCTCACACTCAGCCTATGCAAGGTTGATTGCGATTTACACACCCACCATCCACGCACCCACTCAGTGCATGCACACACAAACACACACACACAGTGGTGCCTCCCAGGCATTAAGGCAATCACATGGTCTAGAGCATTTAGGATAATAAGTAGGGTCTAACTTACTCTTTTACTGAGGCAAATCACAGGCCACATACTACAGCCTAAGGTACAACAGCAGCAAAGGCAGCCGCAGAGTAACCACCGGACATTAACTGGAAGATTCTTCTTAAGACAGCTGTTCACTCGGCTGATGCTGGCTTTAAACTCTTCAGGGGCAACCTTCAAGAATGAACCCAGAAAGCAGGATGGTAAATATATTTCTAAAGCTTGATATGCATTAAGAAACCACTTTCCTGCTCTAGAAGCACATCAGTAAACGTGTCAGGAGTTTTATTAACTTTATTTTCTTCCAAGATACTTACTTTTCCTGTCAACGAGGAAGGGAACTCTGCTTCAAATTTGTTGCTCAGCCCAAACCTACAAACAAAACAAAAGACATTTTTTCACGCAACGTATTAGGACAAAGAGATTCTTAATATTTTGTTAGCATGAAGGCATGTATGGCAATGGCCAAGACATGTTCAGAAAACATTTGCTCAAGAAATACATTCTATAAACTGTTGCCCAAACAGGAGGCCAAGGGAACACATTCGCCTTCTCTTGCATTCAACATATCTTAGTGCAGCAAGGGCTATTATTAAACACAACTCATGCATAAAATTGTGAAGCAATTCTAAGTGGAAAGTCTTCTCAAGAATCCATTTGAAAAGCACACTTCCAGCTGCTTTTAAAGTTTTCAGTATCTTGTGTGGTTTAAATAAAATAAAACCTTTAAAGGAGGGAAGGATGGATGTATGGGACGGACAGACAGACTGAACCTAAAGATTTTTCCTAAGTTCCAGCTAATGCACCAACTATTACAGACCGACCTAAAAATGGTCCAAAATGCATTAGAGATATCTTGACAGAATTACTCATACTCTGTTGCAGCTTGCCTTTAGATTGGGAACAAGCACTAGAATCATATCATGTACCCTTATGAGATGCAAGAACTCTCAATTTGTTTCAGAGTGCAATTTGATGTTGTTGTTTTTAACATGAGATTGGTATTTTTTTCCTCTTAAAATACAGAATAGTTACTTAGCTGAATGATTTAGTTATTAAAGGACCGCTCATTCTCATGTGAATTATTCTGTCCTTTAAGATCAGTGGGTGAATTCCTCTGGCACGTAGAGGCAGCCTTCGAGTTATGACCTCAATTGACGCCAACATTTCTGTTGTTAAGTGAAGCATGTGTTAAGGGAGTTTTGCTCTATTTTAAGACCTTGCTTGCCACAGTTGTTAAGTGAATCACTGCCGTTGTTAAGGGAGTAACATGGTTGCTAAGTCAATCTGGTTTTCCCATTGACTTTACTGGTCAGAAGGTCGCAAAAGGGGATCGCCTGACCCTGGGATGCTGCAGAGGTCATAAATATGAGACAGATGCCAAGCGTCTGTATTCTGATCACATGATCAAAATTCGGGAGAAGGGCGGCATATAAATCTCAATAAATGAAATGAAATGAAATCTTGGAGATGCAACGGTCATAAGTGTGAAAAACGATCCTGTCACTTTTTTCAGTGCCACTGTTTTTCTGGTAGCATTTAGAACCTGCAATCTGGCAGTTCAAATCTCACCAGGCTCCAGGTTGACTCAGCCTTCCATCCTTCTGAGGTGGGTAAAATGAGGACCCAGACTGTTGGGGGCAATAAGCTGACTCTGTAAACTGCTTAGGGAGAGTTGAAAGCCCTGATAAGCGGTATATAAATCTTATTGCTATAGCTATTACTATTTGTTCCATGGAACAGCCTCCTAACAAAAATCTGGATGGTACCATCATTGCCCGCCTCTAAGAAAGCAATAAAAACAGTTAGTCAAGCAGGTGCTTTTGTTACGATCTGGCCATTAGGGGTGCCTAACAGCCAGGAATCAATGATGCCATAAATTAATGGCCTTACTGGGTTTAATATAGTTAAATTTGTTCGATGATGGTTTGATGCTATGCTAAAATGATATATACATCTACCAATATACACTGCTACACTTCACAAGCACTTCTACAAATATATAGAGTGCCTTTGATTTATTTACTTCTGTAGGGCTGTATTTTATGGTGACGTGCCACAAAGAAGAAAGCAGAAATAAATGATTTAAGCTGTTCTATAAAAGGCACATTGGATGAGAAATCTTGCTTCACTAAACACATGATCAACACCTGCTAGCTAAGTACAATTTCCCAACATGTGCCCAGCATATTTGTGCTTACAAAACAGGGTTCTCTGCTGAGGAGGAAACGAAAAATATTTGCAAATGAAAAGTTAATTTTCTATCCAATTTTGATTAGCTTGAAGTCCCTTCAGAATACAGCCCTATCTCCTTTGTAAGTTTCAGAAGCCTGGGATTATTGTATTTATAAGATTATCCCACCCCAAAATATTTCCATATGTACCTATTTATACAGGTAGTCCTCAGCTTACAGCAGTTCATTTATTGACCATCTGAAGTTACGACCGCACTGGAAAAGTTGACATATGGCCATTTTTCACACTTACGACCATTGCGTCGTCTCCATGGTCATGGGATCCAGATTCAGACACTTGGCAAGTGACTCACATTTATGACAGGTGACATGTCCCTGAGTCATGTGATCCCCCTTTGCGACCTGCTGACAAGCAAAGTCAATGGGGAAGTCAGATTCGCTTAACCGTGTTATTAATTTAATAACTGTGGTGATTCACTTAACAAATGTGGCAAGAAAAGTCATAAAATGGACCAAACTTACTTAACAAATTTCTCACTTAGTAAAATCAATTCTAGCCTCCATTGTGGTCATAAGTCAAGGGCCACCTGTAATCTAAAAGTACTCCTGGGTATTTTATTCCCGAGTCCCAAGTAAGTTGAGTCCTAATATACAGGGAGTCCTCAACTTACAGTCATTCATTTAGTGACCATTCAAAGTTAAAACAGCACTGAAAAACATGTGGGAACACTGTTTTCATTGCCCTCCCACCCCCACAGCTGTCCTTCACTTTTATAATTTGTATAGGGTAGAATAGACAAGGAAGGGTCTTTAAAATATTAAGGTGAAAAGTGTTACAATTGGAACTGTACAGTTTACACTCCTTTCAAAGCTCCATAAAGTCAACACAATTTTAAATAATATCCATCCACTCAGCCTGTTAACCAGACTTATGAAGAAAGTGTCTGGAGGAAGAAGAGGAAGAAGGAGGAAGAAGGAGAGGAAGAGGAGAAGGAAAAGGAAAAGGAAAAGGAGAAGGAGGGGAAGGG
>JANHFR010006126.1:2301-16111 GCA_032468015.1 Mimophis mahfalensis | reverse complement strand
ACATCCCTCTCCCCACCTAACACCCCCCCCCCTGGGTTCCCAGAGCTGGATATAGGTTGAAAAACCGTACATAGTACATATCTTCAATACTCTTAAAACGAAGTCTATAAAATTAATTCAAATACATAAAATTAAGTCATAGAGAAATTTTTTTAAAATAAAATTGTTATCTACATCAAGAGTTACACTCAGTAATCAATGTCTATGGAGATTCTCAATCATCCAGGTCATGGTTGTCCCAAAGGTGCTTTTTCAAGAGGCAACTTGAATGTATATATTTTTGGTCTAAGATAGGCATATGATAGCATTCAAAACTATATACTTATGAAAATCCCCAGACGTAGCGAAGATAAGGCTGAGTGGAAAAAAGTAAAAAAATGGATGGGTACAGAGAAAACAAAAATAATAACAAATATATGTTAATAATTAATGAAAACCAATTTGGTGTAGTGGGTAAGGCACCAGGCTAGAAAATGGGAAATGGTAGTTCTAGTCCCACCTGAGGCATACACAAATTAATAAAATATTCTCTCTCCGACAATAACAAACCAGATATTGCCAGAGAATCTGTAAGAAAGTCATGGAAGCTTCTACCTCCCCATAATTAAACATGGAAACTTACTATGAACATGCGTGTATGTTTGTAAGCAAAAATTGAAATAATGATAAGCTGAAAATAATTACAGCATTGCATATTAATTTTTCTTTAAACTTAGCCAAATGAATAAACCACACATATTTCTTTTACCACTCAGATCTTTAAAGTTCAGTGCAAAAGTGGATAGATAAACAGTGGAAAGAGAATAAAGGGGAAAACCACCCCAACTTTCTCCTGAGGAAACCACCACTTGTTTTCATTCTTTCTAAAAATACAAGGAGCCCCTTGTTTTATGGAACAGCTACTCTACATAATCCATCATCCCTATCAAATATCAATATATTTACTCATATTGGAGGGAAGATGGGTAAACATATGTCTTTTCTATACTTTTCTTAAATTAAACAATTACTTTCAATATCGGTGTAGCATCATCCATTCATCTAGCTAATCAAAATTTTAAAATTAATTATATTACCTTGTTTTATAATTATTCATACATTCATGGCATAATAAATGAAGACCACAAGTTAGATGCACGTAATTTCTAGCAATTCATTTTTGTAAACAATTTTCATAAAGTGGGGCGAAATATATCCTAGAGCAGGACAGAGTAGACCGTGATAGAAATATTGCATTATACAACCCAACATTGCCATGGTTTTAATAATCTCATATTGGAAAGAAGTATAAATTGTTCAGCTATGAGAGTCAGTTTATTTAACTGGACAAACAACCATTAATGTAATAATCAAAATATAAATGGGATTAAAAATGGGCTTAAAAATAAAAATAAATAAATAAAAAATAGCTTATTGTAGCAGCAACAACAACAAAAGTAATCATACCAACTGGAAACCTTTCCTGTTTGTTATCTGGAAGAGATTTTTAAAACTCAGTATAGGATAGACTTTTTAAAATTCAAATTGAGAAGGCTTTTCTGGTCTAGGAAGATAAGACAGCCATCCGGTAGCAGCTGGTTGCAGCTGGAAAGATCTGTCTGAGATGAAAGATAGATCAGAAAACAGAGATATTCCTGGCTCCTGCTGTACAGAAAGCTGTTTGACCAAGAAGATATTGACCTTCAACTCTAAATCTTCAAATACATCTACGTTCTAGTGTTATGAAATTTCTCCCAGAACTTTTATTTAAAGATTAGTATTTTCAAATCAAGTAGTTGTGGCATATTTTTCAAAGAATTTGTTACACAGGAAGCACATCTTAACATATGCTTCAATTCTGCAATTGTATAGCTTAAAACAAATTGTCACAACATGCATGTGTTGAGGACAAACTAATTAAGGTGTCAGTCCTACAATTTTGTACAGCCAAAGCATATTGGCTTATAAAAGGCATACCATTTGAATTCTTCTAAGAAAGAATTTTTTTGTTATAATTTATGAATTAGAAAAATGAGCAACATATAAACTGGTCATTTTAGTCCAACTAGAAGAAATATATATATAGAAATAAAATCAGAGCAAGTCATAAATGGTAGATTGGGCATTGTCTTCACAAAGCTAGTGACCTTGTAATACACTTTAGAATTAGGAATGTTGTGCATAGGAAAAGAGATTGTGAGAAATATGTGAAAAGCTGAAGCCTAGAATCATTGATTCAGCAACATGAAGTACTTTCCAAATTTTCTTTTTGTTTCAGATCATCCTGACAAATTATAACAATGTTTAATCATCAGAGAGTAATACTTCCCGTGAGCATTTCATCAGAGAGGACCTAAATCCCTCTGGATTAATTTTATTTTGAAGAAGTCAACAGAAAGAAAAAAAAATTATCTGTAGGGATCCCTACATAGAGAATTGGTACCACAACAGAAAAGCACCACTACAGAAGCTGTTTGTCTAGAAGGATCCCAAAATTGTAAACCTGTTCTTTGACATCTGCCTGCCTGTCCAGAGATAACACTGGCATTTACAAGAATCCCAAATTACAAATAGTAACATTAACTTACTTTAAAGGGAAATCATCATACTGGTGATATTGCATCCTAAATCAACAGTTGACCAGGTGATTTCACATAAATTTTGAAGAGCAAGTGGGTGAGAATCAACTCTTCTGCCACCCCTCCATATCAGGGGGTATAGAACTAACTTCTGATTCCCCACAAAAGTGGCTGAAATTACCCCCTAAGAAAGGAGTGAAACCACCATAAAACAGTTCCTTAAATCACTAGACCTCATAGGCAGTCAGTTACACTAAACAGTGGTATAGAATGCTTGCTCAAGGAGCCAATAGGACCAAGATATGTATTCTATCTCTATTAAGATCATGATTTAGATCATCCTATTCATAAGGGTACTTCAAATTTATGTTCGAAATATGGGCAACATGCCTGGTAAGAAAAGCCAGAAAAGTTGAGTTCAAATACATCAAATACACTAATACAAAATATTTTAAAGACTAAGATTTTTTTTTTAAATCCCATTTATATCCCGCCCTTCTCCAAAGACTCAGGGCGGCTTACAATGTGCGCAGCAACAGCCCTCATTCCATGCATATGCCTGCTCATTAGGGCTCTCACCACCCCCACCCCCCAGCGGCATTTTGCAAAGTCAGTTTATTGCCCCCAACAATCTGGGTCCTCATTTTACCTACCTCGAAAGGATGGAAGGTTGAGTCAACCTTGACCCTGGTGGGACTCGAACCTGCACTAATTGCAGGCAGCTGGTAGTACTTTAGGAGGCATTATCTCCATGAACCACCGAGGCTCTAAGGGAAAGATTTAATGGAATCCAGAGTTTTGCTGATGATTAGTGGACATACAGCCATAGAAGAATATTTTTTTATATATGATCACTGCTGTGAGACAACTATATCCACAAAAAAGGAAAGACTGATATATTCACAATGGACAAATGGTTGGTAAAGATGATAGAATTAAATTAATTTGTTTACTTAGAGAAAGATCAACTAATATACTTCTTAATGACTGAAAACACCTTTTAGACATTGCTGACAAAGAATAAAAAAACCTTATGATTTAAGAATTTGGTGGGTAGAAAAGGTAGCTTGTGAAAGAAGGAAATTATGACAGAACCTTAGAAAAGGAAGATAAAATAAAATTGCATTTACAGTATAACAGCGTCAAAAAGATTGGAAACCACTTATTTATGTCCTTCCCTTCCATTTTGCTTTTTTCCTTTTTTTTGCCTTCTATTATTATTTTTTCTGATTTTTCTTGTTTGATATTTGTTTTTGTTTTTTTTATTTTCCAATATTTGCTTTTACCTTGTTAAGCATTTCTTCAATTAAAAAAAAAAGAATATATACTACGAAGTTTGTACACCACCACTATTTCAAAAACTTTTCATAAAATGGGAAAATTGGAGACTGGATAAAGTTATCTGAACTCCTGACTCCAAATATGCCCTCTTCAGAAATGGAAATGTCACAGCTTCTTTTAAGATTGCTAATAATTTCCACTGCTACAAAGAAATATGGACAATATTCCAGGTCATTTTTCTGCTCACTTTGTACAGCAATCTGGAAGGGCAAGGGACCAAAGAGCAAATGGCAGACAACCTAGACAGCTGTCAGCTTTGGAAGCCATATTTTAAGCAGAAGCTTCCAAGCTGCCGCATCTTAGTGCCTGGGAATTTGGGAGGGGGGATTTCATGGAGAGGTGGAAGATTAGACATAACAACATTCTTCTCATAAAGTCAAGGACAAGTTACCCTGTACCTGCAAAGTTTTATTGGAATACTAACAACAGCACTCTAATCACTTCTATGAAGATCACAAGCAAAAGAAATTCCAGATAACATTGCAAGATAATAACCTAGTCACCAGCAAGGACTCTGCTCATGCAGATTCAAGACTTTGGTAAATGTAGATGACTTTATCTGTGTGTCCCCAAAATGGTGACATAATTTGCAGTCATTTTGATATGGGACTGCTTAAAAACTTTAACATAGGTACAGTGCAGTCAAATAATTTAACAAATGGTTCTCTGCCCAAATGACCAGCTGTGTGGATGTGGCTATGGTGGCTATGTGTGGGGTGCAACAGGAAGTACTTGGCCTCTACCCCCCAGGAAGAAAAATGGGCTGTGGGGGGCGCTGCCCCCTTGCAACCATTTTTCAGCCTAGTATGCCTCCCCGCAGCCTCCCTGCACTGGGCCATGGGGGGCCATGTTGCACCTCCCTGCACTCTGTTTTGGGCCTAGTAGGCCTTCCTGCAGGCCCTTGGGAGCAAAAACATGCCACAGCAGGCATGCTGTACCCCTGTGCTCTGTTTTGGGTCTAGTAGGCCTCCCTGCAGCTCCCTGGGAGCAAAAATGGACCATGGGGGCCATGTTGCACCCCTGTACCCCATTTTGGGCCTAGTGGGTATCCCTACACTTATCTGGGAACAAAAACGGGGTGTGTGAAGACTCCTGGAAGGGAGGGGCCAGCCAGCAAGTTAACAACCAGTTCAGCTGAAGTGGTGTGAACCAGTTGAATCCCACCACTCCATTGGTGCCAAAATGATCTAATATCATTAGATTTTCAAATATAGTCACTAGCAGAGAAAACCACAGCCCAAAAGGAGAAGACTCAAAAATTTTGTTTCTCCCCTTACATCACTGTCTGACACAGGGTATACTCTGGTGGTCCCCATATATGTTGTGTGATTCCCTTGCAGCCCACCCCACATGAAAAAAGGAAGGCTTCCTGGTACAATTTTAGAAACCATATTTTATGTATTTTGTATAATTTTAAATTATTTTTAAAGCTAAATTTCCAGCATTTAGTTGTCTTCCAACTGGTACAATGAGACCATGCTAGATGCATATGTCTGTTTGGGGACATAATGAAAGGACCCTTTACTACTACTACATATCTTTATTGTTCTAGTTTATAGGACTTGAATAGTGGTTGCTATTATTTTGGGAAATTCCAAAGAGTTTGAAATGAAACAATTTAGAAATCATCTAGTAATAATATAAAAAGAGCAATCCAGGACTAATAAAGTCATCAGGAAGAACTAAACATTAATGGCAGGTAAATGCAAGATGCAAGATGGAAATTGCAAGACCCAAGGGACAAAATTTAATGGCATTAGTCAACAACATAAAACAAATAACAAGAAATGATTTAAGTTTATCAGAAACAAGAAGTGTTCGAGAGTCATTAGGTCTCATAGACTATCAGGAAGTGTAGGGAATGATTAAGGAAAATGAAAACACTGTACAACGGCTAAGTGTCTTTACCACAAATGACTACTGGATGGTTGCCTAAGCTCTAAAGAGGCATAGTACATTTGAGCTTTTTAGTGCTTTGATGAAGTTTCAGTAATTTTAAAAATAGTGGCAAAAGTAGACACAAATAAAATTATATTCCACAAGTAATGGAACAGAAAAACAAGTTATCAAAGTTAATTTTTAGTTGAAAGGAATGAATCAACCATAAATATCACAAATAATTTTTTAAAGTTAATATTAAACTTAATTAAATTGAACCCAGAATATTTGCATCTCATTATATATGTTTCATGGTTGGATGCATTACTACTTGGATCATTACTTTCTAGAAAAGGATGACATGCCAATATACCTGTAAACGCTAAATCAAATTTTTAAACAAACTCTCTAATGCATGCTTGTGTAAACTATTCTGCATCATATGGGAAATTCATATTACTTCCATACATATATTTTTGGGTGTGGTGCCAATAGAATGTCAGGAAGCCATTAATAATAGACCTGTTATAATTAATCAAAAAACAAAATACACTGATAATAACCCTTTGGAAAACTTCTGCCAGACAGAAAATGCTTTTCATCAGCCACGAAGCACTTAGTTGACCAAAGTACTTAATTGGCATTACATTTCTCATAAAAAAACCTTTCATTTGTTGTGCTTGTCTAATGACTACATTTACTAATCTAAGTATTTAAATGAAAGATGTTATATGTAAATTATCCATGGATAAAATTGGTAATTGCCAATAGTTTGGGTTTTCTGCTATCTCATAATATGAAAAGGTTTGATTTGGGGGTTCAGTGAAAATTCAGTCAAATCTCCAGATCAATGGGGATCAAAGAATAAATTTCTCTGATGTCTCAGAAAGATCAAACTGATTCAGAAGTACTTCTACAGTAATACAATTCAAATCAATATTTTTAAATTGATACAGAAAACCAAATCAATCTGAACTAGTGCTTTTTACTGAATCAATGAATGAAACTGAATTTCTATTTTAATTAACATTGAAAATATGCTTGCATTTTTGTTTGATTTGATTTGGTGCCACCCAGATCCAAACAACTCTGGATAGCTCACGATACACCAAACACTATAAAAGCTAGAATAGAAGAAAAATTGAAAAAGAAAAGAAAAAGAAAACCAAGATGTCTAGTTCAGCAATCTGAATAGGAACACAGTAGGTCTGAAATTCTCTGATATACATTTGACATTTCAGTGAAGTTACTAAAAATGGGTTTTCCAAATTAAGAAACTCTCCTTCAGGGATACTAACCCATCAAACGATATCATGGGAGATTTCAAAAAGCTAGAATGCAAGCTAGCTGCATCTTCCTGTTTCATTCCATCTGGACCCTCATAGGGTTCAAACACTAGGCCATGAAGGTGGTAACATCTCCTGTCTAGGATGCAAAGGTAAATTGTATGTCATAAATATATTAATGATACTGAACATATTACATAAAGAGATGTTGGCTCGCCCCCTCCCACATACAGTCACCCTTCTTCTTAGGTTCCCTAAGATGCTACATGGGGCAGAGATTGTGTCCAGAAACAAGCAGGAGAACACCATTGATTCACCAGCCAGAAATGGTCTCAGATACATGGTTAAATGTTGACCAATCACCACCCAGAACTATGTCTGTAAGTGTTTGAAAATAATGTATCTTTCATGCTCAGATTTTAAGGAACTTTCTGAAGCTAGTTATGAATAAATTTCTGTGACTGACTTTATAATTTAATTGATGGAGATAAATCACCCCATAGCTTTATTGGACTAATTAATAACTTCTGAAGTTTTATAAAGCTTTGGATAGTTTTTTGTGTGGAAGAATATCAGAAAAAAGGGAACATTTTATATATAACCCTATGCATACAATATTTCCTTCAAAGTAAATATTTTCCTTCTGAAAAAAAGACAGAATGACATTGCATGTTGCAAAAGTAATTTTACCAGGCTTAGTTTTACTAAATATCTATTGTATATTACACAGACAGGGCCTGTCTCACTGAGTATGTTGAAATACAAGCTGGGAAGCAGTTGTAATGACTGCTTTTATTGGATTTTTTTCCATGGAACAATAAGTTGTAAATAGCCTTTTTCAATTAAATAATTCTAAACCAAAGAAAGGGAAAGGGGTATTTTACCTATAAATACTTATTCTTTTATGATTCATGTAACACTCAACACTGCTTCTAAGCCCCACTCAAAACTGCTTCTAAGATGTAGACAATTCTTAAAACAATAAATAAATAAATAGATGTAACAGTAAGCCTAAAGGGATAGAACAAACCTACCCAATCCACAAATCAATGGTCCATAGTAATTGTCCATCTAAGGAAATCGGAGACATTTTTTAAAAAAGAAATCTAGTTGAAAATCACATCTTGTCCACCCTTTGAGACTGACTTTCCTCAGTTGGGAATGCTTAAGAACAGGTTTGGTATTAGAAATGTAAGTCTTCTGTATTCAGGATCTTCTTATTCCTTGTATTTCCTCCCACCTACATGCTCTATACATGTGCTAATGTCTTTGTTCTACTAGAGGATGCAAAATAAATGTGTCACTTCTCTGAGTGTAGCTCCAGACACTAAGACTTGAGAAGACTGAGTTTGTCAGGTGCTGACAAGGTTTTTTCTTCCTGAGGATTCTTCTGCTATAGTGATATATAAAAGTCAGATTGGTGATCTGAAACCTCTGAATTCTAATTATGTATGCAAAAAACATACATGTCCCTTATCACATTTCAAATATCTTGATTGTTTAATCAGTACTCTTGATTTCTAAGGCGAGGTAGTTGATGTCTACCAAAATGTGACACTTTGGACATCATCCAGATGGAATGTCACTTTTCATTTGAGGTTAAAGAAGGAAGTCTCAACCAGGGAGGTTTTCCAGTTTTCTGAACAAGAGCTAGTGTTATTTCAAATGACAAATATAACTTGGCAGCTTCGTTTGCACATAATATTAAACAGGAACTTTACTGAACTGTTGTTCATAAAGTGAAGTGATTAGCATTTTTTCTGATTATAGCTTCATTGTACATTTCCATTATTGACACTTATGTCTTGTGCTTTCTTCTTTCATTTGGTCAGATTTCCATGTTTTCCTGCTCCTCCCAACAAATACTTTTATAAGGTGTTGCCATTATCCAAAATCCATAGGATATTTCTCTGAACATAGGCTTTAAGGTTTTGCTTCCTCATCCTGTTATTATAGCTTGCAACAAGAGTTCCAATAGTTTTGTGCCTGTTTCTTGAGATAGCCTCTCTTAAAGATTTTGAGTGTAGTTAAAAGCCAATAATTTGGTGTAGTTAAAAGCCAATAATGTAGTGTAGTTAAAGTGTAGTTAAAAGCCAATAATTTAAGAGGTTTAGTTCCAGAATGTTCCTTGAGCCTTGAGTTCCTGGAGGTATGCAATATTTATTAACCAGATTAGAAAGCAATATATGCATGCAGTTTTGCTGCCAATACTGCTTAAGCTGTTTACTTTCAGCTTCCTGGTCTGCCATCTAAATATCACCCTGGTCTAACATCCTAAAGTAGCCAAGGTATGCTAAATGCTGTCGCCTGCTGAAATATTTTCAGAAGAAAATGCAGACTAATGCATAGGACTCAAATTATTTCTAGAAATAACTAATATTTTTTTACATTATTTTAAACTGAAATAGTTGTGTTTAACTGTTGGGAAATTCTACAGACAAAGCTTGCCATTTTAAACCTTCCTTAATAATAAATCTCAACTATTCCAAGGACATTCAAATTATTTCTTAGATCTCGTTCATCCACATCAATGCATATTCTCTTCCCCTTCCTCTTCTTTCTTGCCATGCATCATATTTTTATAGCTCATTCTCTACACATATTATATAGCTGAAGTAAATGAATTTTTGCATACTGATAATCAACAAATAGTAGGACAACTGAGCAGTCAGCCGAATCAGCTTGCTAAGCTGTCACTCTTTATTTGGTCCAGAACTGATTGATTAAGTCTTCTTGTGGTCCATGCTACTCTTAGTAACTATCTTCAAATCCATAATTCAGAGGCATTTATCTTCTTTCTCTCTCTGTTTTTCAGTAAGCCTTCATAACTATACATTACAGTTGAAAAAGCTACAGTCAAGTTATTTTGAACTTTGTTGTCATAAAAAATCCTTATCTTTCTTGATCATGTCTAAATTTATTATTGCCTTCATCTCTAAGATTAATCTCCTCTTCACTTCTCCAGTGTATTGTCAATCTATCTATTCATGAGTTCAAGGAGACAAAAATACTACTTACTATTTGCAGTTCTTTGGTGTCAACTGCAACATCAGCATGCATACTTGTTGGCATTAACTTTGGCATCTTAATATTTAACATTAGCCCCTATTTTTTTTTATTTTTCATGCTTAAAAACTTTTATAATGACCTCCTCTAGTTTAAAAAAAAAATCAGTGAAAAATGTTATTTCTGCATATTTCAAATTGTTGGTGCCTTGCCCTCAAGTTTAAATCCAGCTGACATTATTTCCAATTGCACCATTCTTTATAATATATTTATTTTATAACCTAACCAGGCATAGGCAACATACATATTTGTTTCACTCCCTTTCTTAGTTTGAACTACTTTTTTTCTCCAGATTCAGTTCTTACAGCTTCTTGACCATTGTAAATCTGAAAAAAGCAGATTTCAGATTGCATTAATATAAATCACTAACTTTAAAATATTTCATATTATGGCATGACCTACACAATCAAACTTCTTGTTATACCTAACACAGCCAAGGTAAGCCTTTTCTTTGTATTGTGATATGTATGCTGTTACCCATATGTTAGTTTTCTATTGACTTATTTATGCTTTTGGGGTTTCACTTTCACTTTCCATGTCTTTGAAAAAAAAGTGAAGTTTTGCTAGCTTGAGCAAATAGTGCATTAGTTTTTCTTGCATTTCCTTTCTTCTGCATTCATTGACATTCTAAAATATCTAGGCCACATCGAGCTGACCCATATTTGTTGTCATACAGTACAGCTGTTATCACTTAAAGGACTTCATGTATTGCAGCTTGAAACAATTCACTGGGTGCTTCATCTGTATCTTGTGTTTTCTTTTTTGAAGATATTAATGTTATGCAAATATTTCTGCTATTTTAAGCCTGCTTAGGAAGAGGTTCAAGATAGTCCTTTCCACTTTATTTTGATCTCATTTGTTTCTATTGGATAGCTTTGTCTTAATACATATCACCCAGAGTTGCAATTGGCAAGATGACATAACAATAAATACTCTCCTATAATTTAGAAATCTTAAAACATCATTTTCCATACCAGATTACTCTTGTTTGTTAATAGCAGTAGCAATAAGACTGTTTCATGGTGCTTTACAAGCCTCTCTAAGCAGTTTACAGAGACAGCATATTGCCCCCAACAATATGGATCATCCTCATTTTACCCACCTTGGAAGGATGGAAGGCTGAGTCAACCTTGAACCTGGTGAGATTTGAATTCCGAAATTTCAGTCAGCCAGCAGTCAGCAGAAGTAGCCTGCAGTACCGCATTCTAACAACTGCACTACTGCAATTCATAATAGTTTCACTGAAACTACTTTCCTCGTTGTTTCTTGTTTGACACTTTATATTCAGCCAGCATATGCTCATTTGTGTTTTTATCTTTATGTTCCCTTCATTTCCACTTTGAAATGCAATCAATCATTCAATCAATCAATCAATCAATCAATCAATCAATCATCCTTCTGAATATCAGGATATCTTTTCAATACCTCCCCAGGTTTTCTTTCACATAAATTTTATGTTCCATATATTGTGACTGTGTGTTCTTCTGGTTAAACCCAGTTGGCATACTTTCTATAACTTCAAATTATTTAATATATATTTAACACCATTAACTCATGGTATGTTTCATAACCTGAAGTTGGAAATGTCCAGGCTGACCAGACTGCACTTCTATTTCCTATTAGATAATCTATTTGATTCCACTGTTGTCCATCCAGATGGAACATTAAACATTAATCACATCATTAGCTTTTGAAAATTAAATACATACAATAATGCAGACGGAGTTGATTGGGATCATGGAGAGAACAAAAAGTTTAAAATTCTCCTCTCTCCATACCAATGTTTTATTCTGAGTTGCTTGCACCTGCTGTTTGCTCTATGAGGAAAGCAATTAAGGCCAATGAAATTTGCATCTATGGAAAGCCAATCTCAGATTTGGACTGGAATGATAAAGGGGCAGACAAAAATTTGGCACACTATTTTTTTTTCTAATTGACTTCAAAACATCCTCTGTTAATTATTTAATTGTTTCATTTCCACTGAGATTTTGACTAAAGCAATCTTATGCTCCATATGACCCTTATATACAGAATATAAACATTCTATATTTATTTCGTCTAAAAATAGTTTTAAAAGTTTGCAACATTTTTAGTTCACAGTTTTAGTGAATTCTTTAATAATATTCCATAATTTGCCATAACTTTTAAAACATTCAATGGATATAATTTACCATTGTCTTACCATTGATCATTCAACATTGTCCTGTGAGATATCAGAATTCCTGCACAATATTCATTGGACCAGATAATGATTAATAAATAAGAGCGTTTTTCCTTGGCCTTAGTCACATTTTACTATTTCCCATACTGTTCATGCATCTAACCCTATGAGATTGTGTCTACGTGTGTTCCATTTATTCTTGAATAAAAACAACCTTGACACTTTTGTCAGAACTTCTCATAACAAAAAGAAAACTGAACATGTATACAATACTTCTGATGAACAGATCACTGAATGAACAACAGGGAGCTGAAACAGTCAGCATACTTGACGGTCTAGAAAAAACTATCTGTATAATTTTAATATAACACTTGCAACAATAGCAGTGGTGAATAAGGAAAACTAGGAAATAAGATGGGAATATATATCTATATCTATACAAGAGAAGTGTTCAGTGTCTGTGTTTGTGGGTATGTTCCCAATAGGCTCTTTCACCTGTGCACCAAAATGCCCCAAACTTCACAGGCAGCTACTTTGAACTCCAGAGACAAGCACTCCAGAGACAAGGAACATGGTTGACTAGTCTTTGTCCCCCCAAAAGGGTGCTTAAGTGGGCACCCCCATGGATATTTCACTGGCAAGCTGTATTGAGCATGTGCAAGAGTGTTACCAGGCAAGGCATGCAAATCGTAGGCTCTCCAGCCACTAGAGGCAAGGCATGAAAATCTCCCAAATAATGCTGGGAATTGTAGGTTGCATTGTCATAAATACCTGGGTGAAGCCAGGTTATCAGCTAGCACACACACACACACGCACATTTTATCCCAGTGTCTGCAAATTATTGGCATGTGAATGAGTCAAAACCGGTTAACACTGAATCCAGGCAAGAAGGAATTGCTGTATATGCATTGTGGTCCTGTGCTCCAGTGATATCTGTCAAGGGGCAAGCAATGCTTCTGAGGGAGCAAGTTCATGACTTGAGCATCTGTGTGGATTCATGACTACTACTAAATGGGCAGGTGAAAGTTTTGGCCAAGAAGGGCATGCTTCATGATACTATGCTCTTGTGATGCTATTGCAATGTATTCAATATGGATATGTCTTCGAAGACTGCAGTGGTTCAGGTTGAGACAGCTAATGTTTATCATTGTGTCAATATGATATTATAAGTATTAGGATCATATTATACGACTCTTGTAGAACAGTATTGGCTGCCAGTAAGTCCCCAAACATATTCTAGAAGAAATTGCTTATAGTAATTTTCATTACCATTCCTACCCATTTTCAATTTTGTGATATATGGGCCTGAAGCAAGGAAGCAGTGTTTTCTATGATGATACCAGTTCTTTAGAATAGCTTCCTTCTATTCTAAGCAGCAGCTTTCCAGAAATCAGTCAAAATGGAAATATTCCAGGGAGTGTTGGGATGAATAAGAGATCACAAATTTATTTATTTATTTATTTATTTATTTATTTATTTATTTATTTATTTATTTATTTATTTATTTATTTTAATCCCAT
>JANHFR010006125.1:46048-65382 GCA_032468015.1 Mimophis mahfalensis | reverse complement strand
TCACATTTTGTCAGAACGCTCTGCTATGACCTGTCCGTCTTGGGTGGCCCTGCACGGCATAGCTCATAACTTCATTGTGCTATGCAAGCCCCTTTGCCGCAGCAAGGCAGCGATCCATAAAGGGGAGTTATAAAGGGAAGTTATAATACTTATCTATAAGCAAAATCTATGACATCAACTTTTCAGTCCTCCTGTCAGTAAAACATTCACAAAGGAGGTTTCTAGAATTTCATAAAAGCTCATCTTATTTTAATCTTGATCAAATAAGCAAACTTTATATTCATCAGCAAACTTTACTTATAACAATCTTAATTTTTAATTAATTCAAACATTGACTTAGTGCTTGATTTATGTTTGATTCTTCTTTACCCTATTACATAGACTTCTTCAAGGCTTTAAGAAGTCTCTTTTGTAGATTCAATAAGAAAATATTTTCTGAGTCATTCTCTTAATTTGTCATCTGTAATTCCCCTTTAATTTTTAAAACATCAGTCAGTTTTCAAGCTTAGTTGCCATCCAACACCTATCGTCTCATCCATCCTGTGGTCAAACTCTCTTTTTACCAATAATGCAATGTTTTGACAGAAAGGACTAGTCAATTCATACCTGTAATAATCAGTTTTAATTCACACTTTTCTATTTTCTTCCCTTATAACCCATTTCCTAATATGGGATAGGAAATCCAGGATAGCAATTGAGGAAGTTCACCAAAAGAATAATAGAAAAATGGATTAATCCTCAGATACACCAGATGATATATTGCATCTGCATGTTTATAAGACATAAGGATTGTTTTTGAGGAATATTTTTGAAGGCTACTTGGTTAGGGAAAGCCAAAGTAGATATTAGGCTTGGAATTATAAAATAGATAGTAATGAGAGTTGATAATTTTCACAGTTATGATACCCGTATTAAATTTAAAAAATGTAAGATATAAATTCATCCTGTATAGCAAGGGGAATCGTATTACTGGTTTTATTCAGTGATGCAAGAGTCAAAATACTGGGTGCTGTGCCATAGAGGACTGAAGTTCAAAGGTTGAAATGAATATAAGACAGTGTTCTTGGACTAGGATGGGGTGTCAAACTCCTGGCCCATGGACCAGATGCATCACACACTGGCCATGCTCACATCTTGTTTAGGGAAGGGGAAAAAATCCTGATATGTCATGTGGTGCCACCATGATGATGTGAGTTTGACACCCCTGGACTAGGAGGTGGCCCTACCAAAACAAAAACTGTTCATCTGCTTATCTATCTATCTATCTATCTATCTATCTATCTATCTATCTATCTATCTATCTATCTTCCTTTTCCTCTCTCCCTATCACTTCCCCTCCTCTCTCCATGCTACAGTTCTTTCTGTGCCTGCAGAAGGAAGGGGAAAAAATGCTTGCACCAGTTGACTTCTTCTAGGAATGCTGGAGAAATCTCTCAAATTTCTTTTTAGGCAGCATGTTGTGATCTGCCAAAGTTCACTGAATGAATAAAACCTTTGATATCTATCTTGAGATACTCGTTTGGCCTGAAATTGCATAAATATGCATATGAGTGAAAAACTTGCACATAATAAAATACTAGGGAAAATTGCATGCAGGATACAAAATTGAAAGCCCAATGGGTTTAGTAGTGAAAATTGCAGAGTTTGAGGCATTAACTCCTTTTCCTCCAATAATGCAATTTTAGTTTTGATAAAATGGACAAGTTGATTAATGCCTGTAATAATCAGATTTAATTCATACTTTTCTATTTTCGTTCTTCATAACCCATTTCCTAATATGGGGTAAGAACTCAAGGATAGCATTTGAGGAAGTTCAGCAAAATAATGGAAAGTATGGATTAACCCACAGAGACACCGAATAATATATTGCATCCACATGCTTACCAGATCTCAAGACATAAAGGATGTTTTGAGAAGAATAACTTACCTGAATAACACATATAACTAACAACAACAACTTGGCCACCCCTTTACTGATCCAAGATTTCATCTTCAAGTAGCTAGAGGCACTGTTTTTTTCAAGAAACTATATATCACATGTATAAAGAATTATTTTCTGATTTGTTTCAAATTTCTGTTGCCTTTCCTCCCAGCTGTATATCTGGGTGAGGTAATTCATGAGTCTATGAATTTTTGTGTGCATTAACCTTTGACTTCAGGTTTTACATCTACCTGCATAAAAAGTTAACTCTGGTAATGCATGGCCTGCCTTTTGATGCGTTAGCATGTTTTAATTTGCTTTAAGGATGAATAAAGCCTTTGCTGTGAATTAATAATTCCGTAATCTTTTCATTTGGTATGGAAGCTGCATTTTGTCATTGATTGAGATATCTCCAGTTTACTTGAGTGCTTTTTCGTGATTGAGCTATGCTCATGAAATTAATGAGGGGGAGTAATGATAATGAGAAATACACCATGATCATTTCTCAGTAGTTCTTCTACCAAATTAATACTGTATCTATACTCAAGCTTCAACATTTAAGCATTATCGGTCCTGTGAATGTGTGTATTGTCATGCTCGGCTATTTAAAGGAGTAACTAAGCACTTTCTGTGGGTTTCTTGTGAGGCTTTGCATATTTTATTTCAAATACAAAACTATATAGCAGTAGTGATTAAGGACTTGACATCTGTATTTGCACAATCCATTTTCCTGCAGCCTGAAGGTCACACCTAAAAAAAGTCACTGAGTTATACAGGAATGTTGTTCCTTAACTTTCTGTAAAGGACAAAATCTGACTTGGGAAGTTTCTGTTTTCTGCACATGAATGTATTAATTGCAGGGATCTTTGCTTAACAACAATTTATTCAATGGCTGTTCAAAGTTAAAATAGTGTTCTCAACAAAGGGATTTAAGACTAGTCACCAACATTATAGCCATTGCAGCATCCCCAACAGGTTTCAAACAAACTGGGAAGAACAATATAAATGATTTTGGGATTAGAACTGAAATATTATAAAGGCAGATTGAAAGAACTGGGAATGCTTTGCTGTAGTAGGAGAGACTGGAATATAACAGCGTCTTCTAATATCTGAAAAAAATGTCACATTGATATTTTTTTTGTGCCAAGGCTAGATGATGTGTTCATAGGAGTGAGTGTGAGTGTTTGGTGATGACATGCTGGTGACAGTTTGGAAGCTGAAGAAAGGATTGGATAACTTTTTGACTTCCTCTGGGTTATGAGCCAATATAGCAAATTATGCTGATTTCGGAAGCTAGTGAAGAACTTTGGAAGTAGCCTTCTGAGAAAGCAAGGAGGCAGTGCTCTACTGTGGTCTGTGAAGGAAAAAAGACCAAACTGGTATATATATTTGCTGTTTGGGAAGTTGGTGGTTGCCAGTAGCATTGCCAGTCAGTGTTCAGTAGCACAAAGTTCCAGTGGCACAAAATGCCATGGATTTGTTATTGAAGATTTGGCAGCACAGTGGTAAATTGGTGATGTTCTTTACACCTGTCCTGGACTGGTATCCTGGCTGAGCGATGGTAGAAATAATAATAAAAGAATACCCAACCTTGGTATATTGGAGGGGTTATGCACCCAGGCAATACTAATAAACAGCAGTGGAAACAGTTTGGCAGTCTTGCAAGAGAGTTGAACAATAACCAGAGGTGGTATTCAGCCAGTTCCAACAGGTTCCGGAGAACCAGTAGTGATAATTTTGACTGGTTCAGAGAACTGGCAAATGCCACCTCTGATTGGCCGACATTGACAAATATCACCATTGATTGGCTGACAGCATAGCCACACCCACTAAGCCATGACCACAGAACCGGTAGTAAAAAAAATTGAATCCCACCACTGATAATAACCTGTGGTAATCATAAAGCTACCCTGTTGTTCAGTGGCCGCCTGGTGATCTCATCCTTCCTATGCTATGGCTATGAATCTCACAGGTTTGTTTTAGGTTGCAGTGATTCTGGGGTTTTATACCTATATTTTGCAAGCAACTGGTGGATAGGATTTGGAGTACTCTGATTTGGAACTTTTTTTTTCCTGGAAGATACTAGAAGAGGCTGGACAAGAATACACCTGCTATACTGCAGGTGGCAAGTGTTAAATGTTGTTTTTCCTCAACTATCTGTGGGAGAACAAAGCTGGTGTAATGTGCTATGTGTGTGTGAGAGAGAACTGTATTTAAGCTAACTGGCTAGATTGCTGAAGATTATGAAGAATTATTCCAGGTGCCTGGACTGGGCAGTTATTTGGAGGATCATGCTACCCATTTATGTGATTTGTTGTTGATACCAACAACAGGCAAAGCTCAATGATAACCAAAACCACCTTTTAGTAGGTGAAAGTCCTTTTAATCCGTATTTTAAAATGGCAATTATAAACACAACCAACAGATTTAGTACAGATTAAGACTAGGAACCCCCATAAACAAATGATAGCTTAACGGTGAGATGGTATCCAGAATTCCAAATGCAGCACAGGAAGGTAAACACAACAGTGCTAATGCTTGAAAAGTTGTTTCTCAGCATCTGCTACCAGGGAGGAAGGCCTGGTTTGGTTTTTTGATCTTAGCCTTTCTGATCAATGAAGTTCTTCTCTTTATCACTGAATATTTATTAGGTGCTTTAGGCCAGTTGGTTGAACTTCAAGGTCTGAGAGGCTTTCAATAGGTATAGGCAAGGAGCTCTTAGGGATTGCTAGATCTGCAGATTCAATCAGAGTGGGGTCATTGACTTTACCACTGCTGATATCACCCTTGCCAAGAATATTGTCCCTAAATGCCCTAATTCTGCTTCTTCCTCATCTGAAATCAAGTTCAGCAGATCATAACAGTGGACTCTTGTTCTAGGATCTTATATTTATATTATTGTTTATTGTCTAACATGCTGGAATGCTTTTATGTATTGTTAATTGCATTGAGATAAATTGCCACATAAATAAAATAAACCAACAAATAAACAATAATATCTACTTATTATCATTGCATGGGAGATGATATAAAATATGAAATTTCAATTAGGTTCTTGTATAGATCTGTTTAATAGCTTACGGCTTTTTCCAATTATTGGATGATTCTATTACATTTCAAAGAGTATACATTTAAGTCTGGGATTGGCTACCATATCGTAACATGCTGCTTATATACACAAATTGTGAACAAAGTGCACAAATGAACAACAGATTTTCTGCCTCCTTCCATTTCCAGTTCTGGCTAACATTGTACTGAGAAGATTGACAGAAAAGTTTACCTCTGTGAATTGCCTATCTTTCTTGTTAACTAGCTATCACACTGGAGAGTATGAACTTGAAAAATTATGGTTAGCATAACAATTCAAATACACAATATATTTTTGTATAACAACACACTTCAAAGCTGAGACAGATCTAATTCAATATCAAGTACAAAAGAATTATCATTTGATTTAATATATTTGGGTTTGAAAAATTAGAAAAGAAATATAATTTTTCCCAAGAAGAAGCAGATTGTTAAA
This sequence comes from Mimophis mahfalensis, assembly GCA_032468015.1. Classification (NCBI taxonomy): domain Eukaryota; kingdom Metazoa; phylum Chordata; class Lepidosauria; order Squamata; genus Mimophis; species Mimophis mahfalensis. Next base: position 59,938 of record JANHFR010006125.1, on the reverse strand, counting down.
TGTATTTACACTAAATATTGCATGAGGACAAGTCACTCTCATGTAATGTTTATATTATTCTGCTGCCAGAATGAGCAACATCTGGAGTTTGAATCTGCTTCATATTGATATTGCTGGAGGGTTAGAAGAGGCATGAATGACCTTTCAGAATTTCCCACCCAATATGTGGACAGAAAAATGCCAGGCACCAACAGATAAATATGAAGTCATATTTTTCTCAATAAAAAAATTTACAAGATGAATTTGTAGAAATAATCTATTTTTCTCTTAAGTATCCTAAATTGCATAAATGTTCTTAATGATTTGCATACATAAGTTTCTATTTCTTTGCCTATAACATTGATTGAACTCATACATATCCTTAAGGCGTATGTATGTCCATGTGTGCACCTGTCTGATGTGGGTATATGCATATATAATTCTACCTGCAAAACTAGCTTGAATCGATATTAATGCCTTGAACTGGTTTCTAATTCAAAAATTCTGCTGGAGACTCTTTAGCATTTTATTTTACTGAATGATTTATTAGGCTGTCTAACAAGTATAATCAAACCACCCTCATTTACATAAATTGTTCTATATTGTAGGAAGACTTTTCTCTCTTTCATTTCTTACCTGAAAGAATGCTTGTTTTACATTACAAATGAATTCTTTTTAGACCATGCTATTTCTGATTTGCTTTTTATTGTCTGCATTCAGTAAAAATGCAATATATTCATTTGCATATATGATTGGCCTATGCTGAGGACAAAAGGGAGATGAAAAATTTTCAAGTTAAAAATTCTTTACAATCTATTTTAAAAGTAGTCAGCTGTCTCTAAAGAATCATTGAAGAGAAAAGGAAAGTTATTTTTTTTTCCAGAATAAACGACAAGAAAAACCAAAATGAAAACGTATTGAATCTCTGAATTTTTTTTCTACTTTCCCCCCCAAAACATGTGAGAAACCCCTGGGATATACACCATTCATATTATTTGCTTCCAGAAAGTGTAAGATAGCCTTCACTGATTCCAAATTACAGGTAGGAAGAAGTCCATAAAAAATAGCCTAAACTGGACATTTTCCAGTCTTCTTTTAAATGTGTTGACTCTTGGATAACTGTCTGGTCCAGTCTCTGCACTTTTCTTAGCAAGAATATTGGAACTGGTTTGCCACTGCCATCTTCATGAGGCTCAGTAAAACTGTCAGCCTGAGATCATCCAGTTGGCTTTGTGTATAAGGCAAGACTAGAACTTACGGTCTTTTGGTTTGTAGCCTGATGCCTTAAACAACTTTGCCAAATTGGCTCTCTCAGTATCTTCTAAAGGCCCTTGAAGATGAGTTTTACACAGTCAACTTGTGTAAAGGATTCTAATGTTAGAAACTACAGTTGCAGGCAAACAGTATTCAGTTAATGGTTCAAGCATGATCTATGGATCCATCTATGCCCAATTCTGCACAGAGAACAGGAAAAGAATCAGGCAAAGGTGATTAGTTTGTCCTGTTCCTTTTTACTATATTTCAGAGGTAGGTAGGGTTAAATTTCTGTTGCTGTGTTTCCCTGAAAATAAGACCCAACCAGAAAATAAGCCCTAGCCTGATTTTTCAGGATGCTCATAATAAAAATGCTACACCCCAAAATAAGCCCCATTTAAGATCATCAGCCCTGGGGATAGTGGCCCGATCAATGTCACAGCAGTCGCATTGTTAAGATTCACCTCTTGTGGGTGCTCCAGGGTGGGGCACCTAGCCAGGCTGGGCCAGGGTCAGGGCAGCTGGGGCCAGTCCCTCACCATCATCGGTTGGCTGCTCCTAGGAGTAGGGCTTTCTCTGTGGGGGCGCCCTCCCTATGGAACCAATTACCGGTCAAGCTGCGGACTGCCCCTGACCTTCACACCTTCTGAAAAGATCTGAAGACCTTCCTCTTTGAGTTGGCTGGTCTAGATTAAATGGGATTGTTTTATTTATATGGGAGGGCATGTTTTGATTTAATTCCATTTTAACTTTGTATTATTTGTTTTAATATCTTGTAAACCACCCTGAGTCCTTATGGAGAAGGGTGGTATATAAATAAAATAAAATAATAAATAAATAAATAAATAAATAAATAAATAAATAAATAAATAAATAAAATCATAATCATCCTGATGTATTTCCCTGAAAATAAGCCCTAGTGTGTCTTTTAGAGCCAAAAAATCTATAAGACTAGGTCTTATTTTCAGGGAAACATGGTAACGTTATTTCTTCAGTTATACTTGTGTTTCTCCCACTTTCTCTGAATGAGGTGAAAAAAGAGGCAGAGTATTTTCTGAGAGGAGGCTGAGACTAGGTCTTGATTCAGTCAGGTTCCTAACTGCAAAAATAAACCATTGGCCAGTGAATTTCAAACGTTGTTGCTGAGATGCCATGGGAAAGGCAGGACAACTGGTTTTAAGAAATATAATCTTCAAGTATTTCTTTGCCACAGCAGGGCTCTCTGATGTTTTCCAGAGAGCATTTCTGCAGGGGAAGAACAACAAGGAGAGTTCACTACATTCAGCATTCTTGCTGAGAGCTTTTCCAAACTGAGTGATCTGGTAAAACAATAATAAACTGGATCCATTCTGAGAGTGGTAATAAAATTACTGTGTAGCCTTCCATGGTTTTAAAACATGGACGATACACTTCTTGTGTAGTAGTGGAAAGTGCTGTACTACAAATTAGCCTTTTACATCTGGCAGAAATACTTACCTAATCATACTTGGGAACAGCATAAATATTAGGACAAAATAAGTGAATAAAATAAGTATCTGTTTCATCCACAGCAGTTGATGCTAGTAATTAGGGACAAAGAGCTGACTGCCTTGTATTGTGCTTCTGAGTTTGCCATTAAACGTTTAGCTGGCCACTGTAAGAAGAAATAGTTGACCTCTGATATATAGATTCTTGGCTAGATCAAGTAAGATTCTCTTGATTTCTCCCAGTCATTTATGAAACATTTCTTATACAGAGAAAATCTTCATTTGGAAAGTATGTTGCATAAGAAGCATCTGTTGAATTAAAATTTAACTTGATTTCCATATTATGGTAAATTAGATATCTTTGGGACTGCTTTCCTTCTATTGGGTAAGAATGTTCAAGGTTCCTACCTATCTGAGTTGAGAAGGACCAGGGATTGTGATGGTGTTTTTCTGTGGTGGCTCCTGCTTTATGGAACATCTTCCCCCAGAGTTTTTCGGGGTACCTACTCTGGTTTTATTTATTGGCACCTACCCTACAAATGGATCTTTTTCCATTTTAATCTTTGAGGATAGTTATGGCTATTGAAACTGAAGTTGGCATCTATAGCTGTTCTATTATTTCATATGTTTGTAAATTTTACTATGGGTTTTGTGTTGTAGGTTGGCATCTGTTGTGGATACTGCTGAACTCTTTTACTACAAGTGTATTTAACTAGAATAAATAAGAATAATATGAGCAGCTCACTTTTGGCTTAATGTAATATGTAAATATATCTTTGTGGTTTACAAACTATGTTTGATGCCTAAACTATGTGAAAATCTGGCTTTTGCAGTTTGTGAAGAAACTTCTTTAGGTTTTCTCCATTGATTTTAAGCCTACCAGGAGTGGTGACAGTCTATAGGTATTCAGTTTGAGACAAAGTCTGAAATGGTTGAGGTAATCATTCCATGTTTGAACTTGCTGCTGTAGTTCGCCTCTGGTGGTGAAAGCAAGCATAACATATCAGCATAGAGCATAGTCCAGGGTGCGTTCTGTTGAGGTCAGTGCTCATCTCTGTTTCCAAGCCGAAGAGCCAGTGCTGTCCGAAGACAGCTCCATGGTCATGTGGCTAGCATGACAAAATGCCAAAGGCGCACGGAACGCTGTTACCTTCCCACCAAAGGTGGTCCCTATTTTTCTACTTGCATTTGTATATGCTTTCGAGCTGGCAGAAGGTTGGCAGAAGCTGGGACAAGTAACGGAAGCTCACTCCATTATGCAGTGCTTGGGATTCGAACCACCAAACTGCCGACCTTTCTGATCAACAAGCTCAGTGTTTTAGCCACTGAGCCACCACGTCCCTGATTCATAATATAAATCTAGTTAAATTTAAACAGGAATGGCTTCCTTATATACTACACATTCCACAGCAGGGCAAATGTAAACATTGGAATAGGTTTCTTTTGACTCTGCTTGTTGGAAGACTATGAAGTGCACAAATGTGATCACATAACCACACCTTGCTGTGATAGTTATAAGTACAAGGACAGGTTGGAAAGCTGTTTTTTCAATATCTTGGTAAGTTTGAACAGTTGCTAAACAGGGCATTCATTAAATGAGGACTAGCTGTAAGGATTCAAACCACCTGCAGCTTTCATTTTCTGAAGAGTGGGGTGGGGAGAGTAAGAAAGTAGACCCTGCAGAGGACATTAAATTGCAAAGTTTCAGCCAGATCGCTTCAAGGGTTTCATTGCAATTATTTTTGAAATGTTTACTCTGCACCTTTTTTTAAACAGCAGGGATAAGGAAAGGACAGCTCAGCAACCTTCAGATCAGCCAAAAAAGGAACCTACAAAGAAAAATCAAGGTCAACTTAAAAATAAAAACTTTCAAAAACCATGCAAACGTTTAAATACTCTTTATAGCAGTCCTTACTGCTTCCTTTTCTGGGCTGGCCATTCTGGCAAAATTTCTGAGACTGCTTGCAGAACAATTAAAATCTGAGAAGTACATATGTTGTTATCATTAATGCATGTGTAATACAGTATGATATAAAGAGTATAAAGTTTCTTCCTCCGCAAAGTAACTAATGAACTGTTGAGGTTAGCTTGCAGCAAACGGGGGAATTCTGCCTCACATGGACAGGGGCACTCAAAGCAACATAACAGGGAAAATTATACTTTTGAAGTAGAAAAGGGAAACATGTCCTGAGGTCACTTTGAACTTTTTTAAAAAAATGTTTTTTATTGCTTTTTAATGAATAACACACAAAAAAGAGCCAAAGACAAAAGGAACAGTGATGGTGATATGTATTGTCAAAAGGAAAAAAAAAAAGAACACGTTAAAAAGTGCACACAAAAGGTGAAAGAAATACAACAAAGAAAAAAGAAAAATAATGTCATTACAATAATGTCATTACAGTTGCAATTCTATATGAAGTAAAGGTAAAGGTTCCCCTCGCACATATGTGCTAGTTGTTCCCGACTCTAGGGGGCGGCACTCATCTCCATTTCAAAGCCAAAGAGCCAGCACTGTCTGAAGACGTCTCTGTGGTCATGTGACTGGCATGACTAAACACTGAAGGCGCACAGAACGCTGTTACCTTCCCACCAAAGGTTGGCCCCTATTTTTCTACTTGTATTTTTACATGCTTTCGAACTGCTAGGTTGGCAGAAGCTGGGACAAGTAACAGGAACTTACTCCATCACCTCAGCGCTTGGGATTTGAACAGCTGAACTGCCAACCTTTCTGATTGACAAGCTCAGTGTCTTAGCCACTGTGCCACTGCATCCCTACAATTCTATATACCCATGTCTAATGCAAATATTCAAATATTATATATTTTTAATACACTACACCCAAGTATTTTAACCTACTGTATTCTGCATAAATGAGTCCCATATTTCATTATACTTATTTATAAAAAGTCTGTGTCTATAGGCTATCCACTCATAAGTGTCAACTGCAGTCAAGTCTTCAATTCATTGAATAAATTGACCCATACATTTATCTTTCTAATGCTGCAATATTTTAACCATAGCTGAGGCACAGAGAATCCGTTTACATTGTCTGATTGTCAGATTTGGTAACTTTGAATTTAAGTGAGGGATTAATAGATGATGTCTGCTTTTATTGTCCAGAAGTAGTAGCCTATCCATTCTGACTGCAGGGCATCGGAGTAGTGAAGATAAATCCATAATCAGCAGAACAGCATTTAAATATGCAGGGTTTATAGAGGTGATAAAACTCTTTGGCTACCTGCTTATGTAAATATTAAGAGAACCAGCCACAGCACGTAATGCTAGTTCGGTTTTCTTTTATATATAAAATTAAGGCTATAATAAAGCTAGACAGCATATCCAATCTTTGAACTGCCTTTGAAATCTGTCCAAAGTGCTTTGAAGGCACCTGATTTGTTTTGACATCTTAAATTGATTCAAAGACTTGATATGATTCAGCTAAACCTCATTCTGATCAAATCACCATCTGAAGCTTTGTACAGCCCTAGTGAATACAGCATTAACAAATATCTAGAGGAAGTACTAGAGAAAGAGATTTAACAGCAATTCCCTAGATGTTCTCCCCCCCTCACCCTCAGCTTTACACTGATATTGAGGAGAATAATAAACAAGATAAAAATCCATGAAATCTCACAGTATAAATTTATAAGGGCCGAAACAGTATTTCCTTTTATACTTTCTGAAAATAACCCACCAAAATGCCATAACCTTCCATCTCAAGTCAGCAACTTATTGTTCAGAAGAAGGATACCACAATCAGTCCAAAAGATTTCGTATAGTCAGATTCCTGACTATAAGTAGAATCAACCAAGATACTTTCAGTATTAAAATAAAGCCCCAAACATATTGAACTTGATCTATAGAGATTTCATAATTTAGAGAGCTTTTTTAAAGAGTTATTATGAAGCAGAAACAATGGAGGTCTTTGTCAGGCAGAGCAAAACTATAGGAAGTGTCTTAACATCTTTTATCTTTAGTCTTTAATGAAGACATTCAAGGGATGTCCCATGTTATCAGTCACAATTCTCTGGCAAAAATTAATCTCTCTCTTCATCAAACTAATCTATAGATGATTTCGATGATTTATCTATGATAACTTTTTTTTAAAGTTCAACTATATTTCCAAAATAAATGTGTAAAAAACACACACAATGCAAACAGGAATAATCAAACAAAAATGTAATTCAAAATAACCAAAGAAAAATAAGACTGATACTTGCAAAATGGTTTTTGGTTTTTGTGACAGATATGTAATAGATGAACTTTTTAATAATACAATAATGACAATAGATTTTCAGATGTTAAGGAACAGAAAAAGTTGACTAGAAAACACAATTCCAAAGGGAAAGCAAAATTAAATTAATATTTAGGCTTAAGATATCAGTGTGGGTTAATACAAATTCAAGATACCTGGAACAATTATCTCAGATGTCTCAACTCAGATGTCTAATATTCTCTAGTATTTAAATTTAAATTTCCTCTTCCCCATAGATTCCTTAATTTATTAACATGTAATTTTCCGTTAGAGCAATCAATAATCAATGTGTATAGATTTTTTTTGTTGTTGTAGAAGATGTCCTTATGGCATAGAAAAGATAAAGCTGCAACTCATCAACCTTTCAGTGATTTGAATACTATCTAGTGAACCTGTCAAAGACAAGACAAAGTGATTAATCTATAGACAGGGACTTAGGGTGAGGGGAGGCAGTCAGTTTTAATATCACACTTTGAGAAGATAGACCATTCATTTATTTCAGTCCAGTCATTCAAAATAAGATGGCAACATACTATTTTGAATGAATATAGAATGAAACCGCTCCTGGTTGACAGCTAGGTACACTCATTGAACTTGCTGCTGTTGATGACACATAAGCATATTTTTAATGTTTCTTTATTTATAGATTTCTTGGCTTTATCTGTTTGGAAAAGAATTAAAGATGTATAAAATGGGGGAAAATGATATTTTCAATTGTACCTAGTATTGGTGGAATTTAGTCTACAATGCTGTTGAAGATATTTAAAGTTCTGGGCTGATCAAAATAATGAGGAGAGATGATAAAAGTAATAATTTAAGGTTTCTGGGAACCTTAAATTACAATTTAATCAGTCTTATTAATAAACTGAAATCAGTGCTAGAATCTTCCAAAATATACTTAGGAGAATAATATTTACTTTTTGAGAATATTAGAATTATATTAGAATACAGTATGTGGATTTTGTGGTGTTATTGCTATGTCATCTTTTTTCGTTTCAGCATTGATCTAGAATTCTATTTATATAAAAGGGACTGTGGGAGGGTGGGCGGGTAGGAAGACTGGTGGGCATTTTGTGTGTGTGTGTGTATGTTCTGTATACAGTTTTTAATGGCTGGACAGATCTCAGACAAACTTGCCACACAGGAAGCTTACCCTCTGTAGAAAAGCACTGTGGGGCAGGAATGCTGTCAAGGGGGTCTTTGCCCCCTAAAAATCCTGCCAAAGTGGTGACCCCCAGGACTTCCCTCATGCCTGGCTTAAGCTTTTTCCTTAAGGAGTCCACAAGAGGCGCCAGAGATCAGCATCAGGCTATGCCTGGCTCCTGTGACCAATATGGAGGCCTTCTGAAATGGAGGCCTAGGCCTTAGGGAGGCAGGACATTCATATACATGAGGTGAGGGCCAAGCAGGAAAGGAGGAGTGATATGGATGAGTGATATTGAGTTCTAAGCTGGGATGAGGTGAAGCCTTTTGAAACCTTAGGGAGGCAGCTGGCTCCAGGACAACTACACCTGGGCAAAGCCGGGTAATCAGCTAGTAGGATATAATTCCATGCATACCCTTTCTAAGACAAATTAATGAAACAGAGTACTTAATTTAAGGTCCTTGAAAGACAAGTAAAATGATAACCATCGAATACTCATCAATACTAAAATAAACCTGTACAGTAGTATCCAGTGTAGCGTGACAGTGTTTTCAAGCCAGCTGTCTGTTGGCATTTATAGGCAGGACTTCTGTACTATTCACCAAGACGCCTTTGTTTATTAGTTCTTATCCATGTTATGTTGTCATTGCTTTTCTGACAGCCATCTGCTTCTGAGCTCTCAACACAACTGATCTTCAGCACAAGTGGGGTTGGGGAAGCAAACAAACAGTTATGGCATTATAAAATGTTCTGGTTTCAGTGGAATGATCAAGAACTAGGTTAGCAAAGAAGGAATTAGGCAGCACATTTCAACAGCTGTACCTCTGTTCCACTGCTACAAGAAACAGAATATTCTGTATAGAATGTCTAAGCTTGTTTATGAAAATAAGTGAAAACAGCTACACGGAACACTATTCCTATCAACCCTGACTACTATACTGGCCATACTTACTGAGTCTGATGGGAACTGACCTCCAGCAATATGTGGTGGATCAAATCTACTTTATACCTGATGTAAACAAAGCAGGCATCTTTGATGGAAGTCCCTCTCGGCACAGCCTTTATTTCTGTCATAATGAAAGTGGTGCCAAAATGTCAGTTTATGTAAGTTCAATACCACGGGCAGGGTAGGGTTTTGGATATCGTTTAGCTGGAACATAGTAGAAATCTCATGAAAGCCTGCGTGAATATTTATGTGCACAAAGAGATACAGATAATAAGAAAGGGAGAAAACAGAACATATCAGAGGAGAAATATAGCTGAAAGGCTGGATGAGGAGAGTGATGCACAGGGTAAAAGATGAAGAATTTTTAATATAATGATCAGTGAGTGAAAGTACTCAGGTAACAGTGGAAATGTGTTAGCCCTCTTTTAAACAAGAAAAGATGCAGTAGATGTCAACGCTTTAGGAATGATTGAACTGAAGGGGTATAATATTGTATTTTCTTTGCCTCTGAACAAACAACTTCATATTTTCCACTCTGCCCATACTATTGCTGGGTCTGGGCAGTGATACCTACAAATGGAACTTATTTTCTGACTGTATAAACATGTTTTTTCCCATGGTGGATTGAGTATATTAAATTATTCTCTATGGGCTACTGTAGGAAATTATCCTTGACTGCAACAATACGTTTGTTTCGCCCCATTGTTTTTATATGCTTGCTCATTGTCTTGCCATATTTCCAGCATTGTGTTAACCTACAAAAGACAGTACTTTATATATCTTCTGAAGAAGCCTTTTTTCAGATCTTTATTGCTTTTGTAACACCTGATACTCATTTAGTATCATTTTAAGATTTCCCCACAAAATTTAAAAAATGAATTTTGAAAACCTAAAATGATATGCAGTGAGAGAGTTTTTATTTACTTCTAAGCAGAGTTGAATGCTGATGCAATAGGAAGTAGCAGTAATTGTAGTATTTGTAGTGTTTTAGTAATTACACCAATAATAATATTTTAAGGAAAACTATGGAAACTTTGGGAATGCAGCACTAAGTGAGCAGAAGTAATGACACTTTGCCTTTCTCGTTGCCATGATGTAGGCTCAAAGTTGAACCTGTGTCAGGTTGCATCATGGTCAGTCAGGTTGACTTCTTGTCTTTCTCCTCTTCTTGCCTAGCATTGGTTCCGTCACTTCAGTTCTCAAATTTTCTTGATAAACCAAGGGACGAAGAGAAAAACCAATAACAATCTCATCAAAAGCTTGGTTACCTTATCAGCGGGTAGCATATTGTTTAACTGAATTGCCTTCAAGATTTATAGAAAGCACCTAAGGTGTCTCATGGAATCCATCCAAATCCATAAGACTTCTGGGGTGGTCTCATCTGGATGAGGAAATAATTCAGACATTAGAGATGTGACTGATGTGACATACACTCATCAGTGCACAACTGCTTTGTCTAAGTGTGTTTAAGAATTTTATTTTGAAAAGTATGTATTTGGAAAAAATTCACAGAAAACAATGTATTGTTTAGGTGCTTAAAAAATAAGCCATATAACCCCAATCAGAAAAACTGTGCATAAAAAATGTGCATGTTGTGGCAGAATTTATATAAAATCTATTGGGCAGCAACCATAGAATTTCTGGATGTGTTTCAAATTCATCCTGTCAGAAACAAGGATAGAATAGGTTGTTGATTTGCTTCTGAGTGCAGTTCAAGGAGCTGGTCACCTTTAAAGCACCTCATGGCTTGGGGCCAGGTTATCTGAGGGACTGTCTCATTGTTGGTCACATCTACCCAACCTACTAGAGTGGGGAGGTCAGGAATGTTGTGCATCCCATTGCCTAAGGAGATATATCTGGTGAAACCCAGAGAAGGGCCTTCTCTGTGATGGTTCCCTCTCTCTGGAATATCATCCTCCCAGAAATTAGACTGGGCTCCACTCTAACAATGTTTCAGAAGACCCTGAAGATGTGATTCTGTTAGCAGGCCTGGGGAACCCAGTGCATGATGGAACCCATTAAATGGCTAGCATGAATGTGTGTTACCAGGGTGGGGGTGGGGGTTATTATTTTATTATTTTTCTTTTTATTCTTTTTATTTCTTTTATGTGGTTTTTTTATATCCTTGTAAGCCGCCTTGAGTTGCCATGTGTGAGTATGCGGCAATATAAATTTTCTAAATCTATATATATAAAACAGTGTGTGGTGGGAGGGCAGGCGGTCATTGTAGGTAACTTTCTATATACAAATTTTAATGGCTGGACCAATGCCAGCCAAACGTGCCATGGAGGAACTTTACCCTCCTATGACAAGCATTGGAGGGCAGAAATGCTGTCTAGGGGTTCTTTGCCCCCTTAAAAAGAGGGCAAAGTGCCAACCACTGCAGACTTTCAACAGAGTGGCCCTACTGCACATGTGCAGTATGGGCCACATTTCAAGTCTAGGAGGCGCCTGTGAGGATGTCAGAGCCCCACACACAACTGGCCGACCACATGGAGCCAGCTTCCAAGAGGAGCTTCCATGCTCCCTTCCAGGTCATATGGAAGACAGCTGTACTCCAGGCCACATGGAAGACGGGCCCTCCATGCCGCACTCCCAAAACAGCAGCGCCGCATAGAAGCCAGATCTGCCATTGTCACTGCTGCTTTGGGAGTTGGGGAGAGCTCCCTCCCCACTCCCAAAGCAGCACCAGCAATGGCAGAGCTGGCTTGCAGCAGTGCAGCATGAAAGCCGGCCCCGCTGTCACCGCTGCTGCTTTGGAAGTGCAGCCTGGAAGGGCTGGCTTCCCCACAGAGCCTCTGCACTCCCCCCCCCCCCAGGCTGAAAAGCAGCAGCGATGCAGGGAAGCCAGCTCCGTTCTCCATGCTGCTGTAAGGGAGGTAGGAGGGAGGGGGGAAGGGAAGAAGAAGGGAGTGGGGAGGGAACAGGAAGGGAGAGGGGAAGAGAAGAGGAAGGGAGAAGGGAGAGAAGAAGAAAGGAAGGGGGAGGGCAGCCCGCTAAATAATTACCTGGACAACGCCGGGTAATCAGCTAGTAATAAATAAATAATGAGTTGGAGGAATATGAAATCATTTTATGCTCATTTGTATATACTGAACTGCAGCAAGGAGAATATGGGTTTTTTTTCCCCCCACTCCTGTTTTCCAAAGGCATTATCCAGAAGTGACATCTCCAATAGCACAAAAGAAGAAGAAAGCAAAGAATCGAATTAGCCCTGAATCACTTTTGTTTGCCTAGCACTACATCAGGGGTGTCAAACTTAAGGCCCAGGGCCCAGATCCAGCCTGCGGGATGCATAGATCTGGCCTGCAGGGCTGACCTGGAAACAGCAAAGGTCTGGGCAATGGTGCTTCTGCCAGTGACAACGGAGCTCAGGAGGGCCATGTATGCTCCCCAGCTCTATTTTCTTTGGCACAGGGTTGCAGGAGGTCATAGCAGCTGAAAACATAGCTTGGGAGCCCATTTTCTCTGGCAGAGCACTTGGGCCACCACATCCACTCCTGACACAAGTAATATCATGCTGGCCACACCTACCCTAGCCATGCCTGCCCACCACCCTGAGGTCAAACACAACCCTGATGCAGCTCTCAATGAAATCAAGTTTGACACCCCTGCATTAGATCAGATCAGTGGTTAGTACAAACAAAAGGATGACTACAATTCCTTTTGTTTTATCAAGTTAAAACAAAACAAAACAAAAGTAATGGGAACAGAAAAGCAGGATTACCGAGGGCTTTACAAATGCTACCATATGTCTTCATAAAATAAGTGCACTAGTACAGTAATTTCTAAAGTGTATGTGATTAACTATTTGGGGAGCATTTTAATTTCATTTTAGTTCAGTTTATTGCAAATAGATCATCTGATATTCCATTTTAAGTGTAATTTTAAGAGTATTCTTGATAATTGACTCCCACATTAAAAGGAAGATAAATACTTCCTTTCCTGGCAGATACAATAGAATAGGCAGCATACCTCCTCTGGGTAGTGGGGAGAGAAAATAATGTTACCAAAACCTTTCCTAGTCTAAATTTACTCAATGATATTGGGATACTTTGTGTTTATAACTCATGCTAATAAAGGATTTAGCACACTTTCATAGCATACTGATGATATACATCATCTCACGGCAATGGATGTTTCACTCAGTGACATCATATACATGTTAAATAGGAGTGGAGAGGCACCGAACCCTGCAGCATCTCAAAGGTGGTATCTCCCCTCTCCATAATCATTGAATGACTATAATTAACCCCTAAGAAAGGAAATGAACCAGCACAACACTGTGTTGCCCACCCACAATAATCTGAGCCAGTCCAAAAGGCTACCATGGTTGATGGTATCAAAAGCCTCCAAGCGGTCAAGGAGGGGAAGGATGGATGCACATCTCTCATCCTGTCCATGCCAGAGATCATCCAATACCATGTCTAGGGCTGGGTTTCAATTTTTTTTAACAACCGGTTCTGTGGGCGGGGCTTGGTAGGGATGTGACTGGGTGGAGGGAGCTTGGGTGGGCATGGCCAACTCATCATGTGACTGGGTGGGCATGGCCAACTCACCATCAGTCACATCAAGGGGTGCCTCGCCTGGCCCCTCTCCTACCAGCTCTCCAACCTCTGTGTGCATGGGGGGGGGAGGCAGCAGTGGGGGCGCCTTCTGAGCACCCCGGAAGAACTCGTGGAGAAGCACCCAGCCCAGCCCCCTCTGTTTCGGCATGAGGAGGAGGCGCTTCCCTGCACCGAAAGAACACCCTCTCTTTCAATGTGGGGAGGAGATGCTTCTCCTCCTTGCACTGAAACAGAGCAAGGAACGGCTGTTCTCTTTTTGCCAGTCAGTGGGACAATTT
>JANHFR010006125.1:27359-38470 GCA_032468015.1 Mimophis mahfalensis | reverse complement strand
TTTCTTTCTTTCTTTCTTTCTTTCTTTCTTTCTTTCTTTCTTTCTTTCTTTCTTAGCAATACTAGCCAATCAACTTTGTTTTTCTCCATCTTTTTCTTCCTTTCAACCCACCCATGAAGGATATATAAAATGCATCGATTCTGGATTCAAACATTTCATTCTAGAAAACTCAGGAGCATGGGCTACTGAGCTGGTTCAAGGTCACAAAGGGTGTAGGGTCTCCTGCTTGGGCAGGGGGGTAGGACTAGATGAACTACAAGGTCCCTTCCGTTAATCTATTAAATCTGTTAAAGGTGTGATTTAGCAATGGGAGATAGTTCAAGATATTCTAGATAAAACATTTCTGATAAAACAGGTCTATTTGAGGATTAAATAAACTACAGAATACCTCAAACTTTTCCAGTGGAGAGGGTTTAGTTATGGTAGCATGATCCGAAAGGTGAAGGTATGGTCTGAAGAAACTAAGTATTTTTCACAGTTCTCAAAACATTCCTGGAGCAATGAATTTTGTATGTCCACATTGTTTATTATTTTTTCATATTTTCTCATGTATGCTTTACTTCTATCACATGTCCACCTTGTTGCATTCAGCAACCTCACCTTCATATGCTTGTGAAGTACTCCATAATTAAGCCTAATTACACAATCATAAGCTTTTGCTAAACCAGCAAATGCACAATAAACGTGCTCCCCTTCATTGTAAGCTAAATTTTGTCTTATGGAATTCTTTTCAATCATTGGATGGTACTTTGTGTCCTTCAAACTTGCTTCTTTTCCTGAAAACGTTTCGTTACCAAGATAACATCTTGGACATTTTCTGGTGCCATTATCCATTAAAATATTCTCTTGTCTCTGTTATTTAAGGGGAAACATGTGCTTTTTATGGACTACCAAGTTCAGCCGAGAAAGAGGCCAAAAGGGGAGACAGACTTAAGATATTCAGATAATATAAAAGCTAGTTTTTCTGGAACAAGTAATCTCATCCCTGGGATAAACTATCCAATCTCTTTTGTTTCCTGAGCTGTAAATTGCAACACTTTTCCCTGTTAATATAGACCCCTTCCTCCTTTATCTTTCTGAGAACTAAAGAAGGTGATGTATGAGAAGCTTTCTCAAATTATATTTCTACTCCAATTCTAATTTTTTAATATGACCATTGTGCTGTTTACAGTTATTTCTTCTGTTCCTGAAGTATATTCCTTCTGCCCATTAGGGATAGACAAAAGAAAGTTATGACACCATGTAATCATGTCTTAATTCATTTTCTAAAGAACTCGTTGAACTGAATTTCATCACAAAGCAATGCATGCACCTTGTAAAGTTGCCAGTGTGTCATAACAAACTTAGAAAAATAATTTTATCTAAGATATTATACAGTATGTTCTACTTGCACTCATATGAAAAACAGAATAAAGAGTAAAGAAGAAGATTAGTTTCATTTTGTGCTAATTAATTTTTTTATTATTATTCTTGGTTCAACAGTGAGACATCCCATATCGAATGCAATCGATGGCAAGAATACATGGTGGCAAAGCCCTAGCATTCAAAATGGAATGGAATATCACTACGTGACCATCACACTTGACTTACGGCAGGTAATCTTTATTCTTGAGATTTATAGGTGAGAAACTGACTGAACCAGGGGGAGGAGTCAAAAGGGGACTTAGTCTAGAACCTGTACCTGGTCACAACAGGATGAAGTCTGAGCCACCCTGAATGCCTTTGAACCTCACCTGTTCTCATCCAGGTGCAAATTGTTAGTCTGAGAAGATTCCTGTGCATAGATTTGAGCAATAAATCAATTAATTTTTCACATGTGAATCTGGTTGTTCACATCCATGTGAGGTTGGATATTATAGTTTGGTGGTAAAATTGCTCCTGTATTTCTCGATAGGATTCTGAGAATCTATTTTATCCTGAAGTATCATCAAGTCTTAATTAATTAGCACAAACACTACAAAATGTGAGCTATTCACAGTCACCTGATTTAACCACATTATAACACCACATTATAGTTATTTTCTGATTATTTTTCATTTAAATAGCTATCAGACTATGTGGTAAGAAGCAACTATTTAACAAGATTTTCAGTGTGAAAGTCAGTGTGACTGGTGTCTGCTCAGTGATACATGCTTGGCATATAGAACTCATGTTTTTAATTCAGACATTTTCAAATATGGTATGAAGAGGTGCAGTCTTGTCAGAAACTGAAGAGCTAGACACAACCAGCATAAAATGTTTTGAACTAGTTAGACTAATAGTCTAATGGAATGTAAATGGCTGTGATTGTTCCTATATTACTGCAGCTGACAAACTCCCACCTAAATGTTCATAATAGTGGTCTATTCTCAAGAATAGACTAAGATCCTAGGGGAATTATTTCTCTTATTGAATATGTATAAGAAAGATCCACCCACGTTAGCATTTGCTTGCATGTACAAGGGAGGAAGATCTACATTTTATTTTTTTTGCAAATATTCAGTATTTGTCTTGGAGCCAAAGGACTAGACTGCTAATAAAAGAGAAAGAGATATAAATGGTACAGCAGTTTTTCCCCAGGATTCAAATAAGCAGGGTTCATAGATCTGGTAAAACTCTCAGTCTTCTATTTATGTCAACAGCAGAAAACTCATAACAACTCAGTCCTCCCTTACCAGTTTTGTTTGTGTATGAAAAGAAAACTGCACAACTGTTTTACAAAGTTAGAAAAATGTACCAAGTCTCAGAATTGCTCTAGAATCTCTGCAAAAGAATTCAAACACACTTGATTTCTTCTGAAAATTTGAATCACCTTAAAAATTTGATTCAAAGCTTTTATTGGACAAGTTGATTCAGTTGAATCACCTTTGAAAGAGAGAGGGGGAGGGAGGGGGGAGAGAGAGACCCTTACTGAGATTCTATTGTGGATATTAGAACTGAGCTGCATATTCTCTGGTGATTTTATTCATCTTATTCAAGGTCATGAGAGAAAATAAAGACATTCTACTTTCACAAGGAGCCTCCCACCTGCTGCACTGGGTAGCTCCAGCTTCTGTAGCTACTATTCTATATATAATATTGAATGTAATACTGGATAAAACAAAAAAAAAAGCATTAAGGTTTTATGGAGGGGGGTCAAGATCAAGAGTTGGTTTATTTCTTTGTTGAAAAGTACAAGATTTAGCTGTTAATAGTTATAAGTCGTTTACTGGTAGTTCCTTATTAAAATGCTTCATCCTTTTATAAAACAGATTGTGGACTTTCTATTCCTACAAGTCATAAGATGAAAATTGCAAGAATACATTAGCAGCCACTCTTGATAAATACGAATGGGAATGGGAAGCTTTTAGCAAATTCTCATGTTACTTTAAAAAAATAAAAGAAAAATAATTACAGTTTACTTCATTATATAAATCTAGACCTTTGGGGAGCTACATTAAAGCCCCTTGTTGACTGTCCGATATAATAAATAATACCAGGACATAATAGAAAGATAATATATTTGCACCAGTTAGCTGGGTAAAGAGGAAAATATGTATTTTTAATATAATAGACTGTCATATGCCCCCAAACTCATTTTTCTATTTCAACTGGAAGGGGGCAAAGCTAGGAACTTCTCAGCACCCCTTCGTATGTTGTGCATTTATAGTAATTTTGTTCTCTATAAAAGCCATCCTTTCAACAGAAAAAGATTGTGGTGTGCACCGTTGGTGAGCAAAGTTCTATCTGTGATTCAGTAGGGAGCCAATTAAAATGCATTTAAAGATATTTCCTTTGTCGTGATTCTGAATTTGACTGCAACAGAGCTAGCCCATTTAGACCAGTTCTTCCACTGCAAAAAAGATAAAATGAAGAATGTGTGTCATATTACCTTGTCAGGTTCCTAAATGCTGCAAATAGGTTCCTGGATTACAGAGGCCAGTCTCAGATGAAGATCTATTTAAGTAGGTAGATGGAAGCTTGTAGCTATCATTCCCATATCTTCATGTAATGGAATCTTGAAGTAGTTTGAAAACTACTATAAATGAACTGAAAATGTTTTAGACAATGAGATCTACATAACTATAGAACAGCCTACTTATGGAGGTTATGGATTCTCATTCATGGATGTTTTTAAAAAGACAATTGGTAACCACTTCTCAAGGACACTTTAGTAGGTTTTCCTGTGCATTACAAAGTTGAATTAGATGTCCCTGCCTGGTCCATAATTTTATAAACAAAGTATATTTGTAAGTATTATCAGATTAAAAAAAAATATGTACATATGTACAATATATGTGTATTGCCTTCTGTACAGGTTCCTGCTTCAATGATTCAGTGCAACTATAGAGTTAAGTACCTGAAATTAAACCAATAAAATTAAAACAGGCTGCCTTTATACAATATGACAAGATAAACAGTCTGTATGAAACCTACATTTGTCTAGATCAACAAACATTTGTTCAATAGCAGAACCCATACTAAGGCTTACCTCTTAGTGATGTGATTTTATTAGTGTCAAATATTTTATATTGCTACCTTTATCCCTAAAATCTGGAAGCCGTTTATTTTAAGTATCATGCTTACAACTGTCATTTATAATATTTCTAAGTAAACATGCAGGACTTTGATTTAATCTTCATTGACATAATATAATATATTCTAGCATCTATTCAGTTTTGGAATGCTATTCAGCACCACACTACAATTTAAGCCCACTGTTGAAAAGTTTCAAAGTATTAAAATAAGGCAAAAGATTAAAGAAATAGATGAATTTGTGACAGGTTTGAAATATATTTCAGTTTTTAAATTACAGGTAATGTTTGTTTTATCAGATGTCCTATTTAGTGACCATTTGAAGTTGTGATGGAACTGAAAAAATAACTTTATGGCCATTCTTCACACTTAGAACTGTTGCAGCATCACTGCAGATTCAGATTTTGTAACCAGTGGGCATTTATAACTGTTCCACGGTCTGAGCATCATGATTTGTATACTTCACAGCTGGTTTATGATAATCAGAGCTAATCGAGAAACCAGCAGTAAAACTGCAAATCATGGCCACATGATGATCACTTAATAACCATGGGAGATTTACTTAATGACCTCAGTGAAAGAAAGTTGTAGGTGTCTCATGTCATATGTTGTCTTACTTACATCTCAGCAATAGAGTTGCCAGTCCCAATTGTGGTTGTTAAGCAACAACGACCTGTATAAAGCAGTAGTAGTTATGACATACTTTTAAACCTGGTTGTTTACAGAATAAATTATAGTATGTAGCAAAATCTTTGAGTACAAGATACTAAAAAGATATTTCTACCAGCTATTTATTTCAGAGACTTTAAATCTTTAATATCTTGGTTAAACTCCTTTATGAAGAACACCCTATTGCTAGCTTCAGAATTGAACAGAGATACATATTTTTCTTTTATGCCTTTTTTTAAAATGTTTTCTTTTTTTAACTTTGCCAAATATTAGTTGTTTTCTAAGTAGTCCTCTTATTACATCTTAGGAGTATTAGAACAATCATTTTCTACAGTCATTTGGGACAAAAGGTTTTTTTAATTAATTTTTAAAAAATTTTTAATCTAATAATTCTATCTTCAATCGAACAGTGTGTCATCCGAGTACAAATATCTCTGTTGAACAATAATCAAAATGTACATCATTCATTTCATTGGTATTGATTCTACAATGCTAAAATAATATTAATAATAATAATATTTATATTAATCATAATAATTACTTATCTTTTTAAACATATCTTCTTTATTTTGTTTCCTTTTTTCTAACTTCCATTTTTGCTGTTTAACCATTGATAAAATAAGTCCCATGTCATGTTATATTCAGTTTGCTCTTTCTCCTGTTGGGTGAAAAAGGGGGAGAGATTTATAACCTTTGTTGGGCTTTGAACCTGCTTCCTGTTCCCATAGCAAGAAACATATCCTCATTGGTTGCCAGACTCCCATGGGGCCAACTTTCCACCAGACATACAGAGAGTTCCACTGTTACCGAGCTGTAGAAGAATCTTAAAAGCTGAGTTGTTCAGATTATCATTTATTAATGATCTGTCATCAGTTACTACTTTGTCTTTGAGTACAGCCATTTATGAAACAAATTGAAATTTTTAGAATTATTTCTTATTTATTTATGCACTGCTTTTTAAAAAATATTTGGGTTTTTATCATACAGTACCATACACTGATTTGGAATTTGGCTGTAAAAACAAAGTTAAGTAACTAAAATTCAAAGCACATGAAACAATATAGACTGATGGTTATGCAGTAGGGCTATGCAAAACTTTGAATTTGACTAGGAAGAGCGGCCTCAGAATATGTGGGAATGCCAATATAACATCTGCTTTCAGCTTATTAAAACAGCTGTGAACTTTAGTGGAGGGATCCACCTGGGATCAAAAGTCCAGACCAAATAAAATTGATCAACTGTCTGAAACTGATAAACGTTCATCATCTGCTTATAATAAAGACAGAGGAGATCTTATTCTCAGTTCTTTCATACTAATTAATATTCAATGGAGGCAGTTGGATCCAAGGGTCTGTCCTATTAGGTCCAAGAGTCAAGTTGGTTAATAACGAGAGACAACAGGGTCTGAAGTATTTCAGTAGAGGTTAATCAATGATATGAGATTTTGGAAATGGTAGTCCAGCCATATTTGGAATAGCACAGATACCATCACTGATTATACTATTTATCAATGTGCAGAGAAAAAACTAATTTTGTTAGTTAAACTTTGGTTGAACTAAGCAATGAAGTCATCACAATAAAAAAGAGCCAAAACTCATTCCTATCAGATCCTTGAAAGACATGCATGAAAAAATAAGCTTCAATATGTTAAAAGCTATATATAGTTCTTATGCATATTACTTATTTTACAGATGTGTGTATAGACGTCCAATTGTATTTCTGTATGAAGTTGTTCTGAAAGTTACATTGCACAATCAGCTCTTAAGTGATGAATTTATTTTGAGTTAGAAGAGCAGGTGGGAGGACTGCACAATAAAGATTTCCTGCTTCATTTGCTAGCTCTGTGTAGATTAATTATTCATTTCAGCCCAATATGAATAATATTAATGGAGTGAATAACCTTTTGTAGTATGATACCATTTCCTGTGTCTTATGAGCCATTTGCAAATAGGTATTGTAAGTTATGAAAGTGTGTTTCACAGTATGTCCTATATAGATTGAGACAATTATTCATGGAAATAAAAACTTGTGTCATATCATGAAGACCACATTGTTTAAATAGCACATTCTGGGAAGCTTTTTCACATGTGTTCTATTATTTTATAACCTAGATTTACAGGTAGTCCTCGACTTACAACAGTTCATTTAGTGACCAACCAAAGTTACAACATCAGTGAAAAAAGTGACATGACTGTTTTTCACATTTATGGTCATTGCAGCATCCCCATGGTCATGTGATTTACATTCGAATGCTTGACAACCAGCTCACATTTATGACTGTTGCAATGTCCTGAAGTTATATAATCACCTTTTGCGACCTTCTGACCAGTAAAGTCAATGAGGAAACCAGATTCATTTAGCAGCCTGTTACTAATTTAACAACTGCAGCAATTCACTTAACAAATGTGGCAAGAAAAGTCATAAAATGTCAAAGAACCCACTTAATAAATTTCTCACTTAAAAACTTAAATTTTGGGCTCAGTTATGGTTGTGAGGACTACTTGTCCTCACAACCCATGCTGTCCAATTATAGGGTAGAAAAGAGTATTTATTAACTATTATATGTATAACGTACTGTATACAGATAGCATACATATGATATATACCATACCTGTGCAAAACTCTCAAAAGCTTTCTTCAACTACGCAAGTACTTGACCAAGTTTTTCAGAAATATAAAACATCTTAAATAGCTTCCATGATTTATCAATGCATATTTTTGTTTTGATATTTAAACTAATACATTAATTAGCTCTGAGATTTGGCTCAGATTTTGGAATGGTCACCACAAAACTTGATAGCATACATTTTGTTGGCCACAGTACCAACAGGTTGCATTACCCACATTGGCCCATGATGTAACATCCCCCAATGAAAGCTGTTGGCTAGCTATTGAGCAGCTAGATATCTCACTGTGCTTGCAAATTAACTTTATGTCTTTATAATCACCTTCAAGTTCTGCCAATAGAGGGGAGATCCCCCTTCTGTTTAGTTGGGCTGGTCAGAGGTAACAGCCTGTAGCTTAGTAAAAAATAATTTACCAGCTGTTGCTGCCTATAAGTGTTTTTGGCACATAATTTTAATTTAAAGTTCATTTTTGTTAACATTAGGAGTTACCTTGTGATTTTGCCTGGTAAGATAATACTTCCATGAGTTCATATTATTACTTTAGTTATTTCATTTGATGTAGCTTCTCTTGTATGTTTGATTTTTTAAGAGTTATTGGGGGGGGGGGGGCTGGAACGCAGATATGGGAATGATCAGTTAATCTGATGAGGAAAAGAATAATTGCATTTGTCTTTCAGCTTTGAACTAATACTGTATGCTTTCAATGCATTCCACCCAATAATTATTCTGTTATAGCTCTATTCATAAAATGTCCTCTTTCAACAGCTACCATTTTCTTAATATCTCATTCTATTCCTCAATGATAACCTAGTCTTTTATCTAAAGTAGATGTGTGTGTGTCTGTGTGTGTGTGTGTGTAATGCACAGAAGATTTGACAGATCTTGAATTTCCAGAATATGTTTGATGTTACTTGCTTCTTTCTAGAGTTACCTGCTTCTTAAACTAGAGTTTGTTTTAAAAATCCGAAGTCTCATATCTGCCCCTTTTGCTACAACTAGAAAATATATATATATAGGTAGGTAAGAAGTCCACCTTATTAAGGCCTGTTTAGAATCACATTTATTTTTTTATTATTATTTTATTCCTCCAATTTATGTAATTATCTACATAGATGCATCTATGTAGATGTAGTTATATATGGAATAACCTATACAGAAAGATATATCTATCCAAGCCATTCTGGGCAGAAAATAAACAAAAACAAAGATCAGTATTAAAACACACACACACACATACACACACACACACAAATGAAAGCCAAGAGTTGTTTTAAAGTGTAGTAAGAGAAAAAAAATAAAAAGCACAACAGTCAAGACATTTATGGATGTTTGATAAATATAGAAAAATATATAAAAGTCTGAAAGTTTCACGTTGGAACTTTTGTTTGCCAGTGAAAACTTATTTCCCTGCCTTTGAGACAGGGAGACGCAGCCAAGAGTGAAAGAGCCACATGTGGCTCCAGAGCCACGGGTTGCTGTCCCCTGGTATAGGATCTCCTGCTTGAGACAAAAGTGCAGATGGATGCCAGCTGCTGAGGACTTGTACCAGGTTTAGGACTTCAGGCACCAGGGCTCCACCAATTCCTGGATGGACAGAAGAAGAAAGTTGTGTCTCTGGGGGGACTTTAAAAAGGAAAATAATCTTCTGATCCAATAGTGGATCCAGAAGTGAATTAAAATCTCTTTCTAGAAACTCCCATCTCATCAAATTGAACCCCCAAAATGTTATCAGTACATTTTTGTCTAAAATTAGATTAATTTTGGGTTAGGCCATAAAAATGATACATGCCATCTGATAGTCTGTTTGCCTACCTACTAAAAGTAATCTATACGAGTTGAAGATGTTTTCAATAAAATGCCAAATTGAACAAAAAATATATTTCTTATTCAGAAAACAATTTTCAGGTGTATTTTTGATAGGCGGAGGCCTTATACTGTAAATGTACTTTCCTTTAAAACATATACATGCACAACATTTGGATTGTTAATGAAAACAATTGCTAACAGTTAAACCCTTCAGAATGAAACCTAGCTTTTGATAGTAGCACATTTATTCATTATTTCTACTTGTGCAACATAAACTTTTGCAATTGTTTTGGTGACATTGTTTTATACCAGCAAGACTTGCCAAGTGTCTGGCTTTATTTTGGTGAACACAAACTTGTGGCTGTGAGCTATTTCATAACTGCTGGTTTGATATGAGCAGTCCTATTTATGTTTTCCCATTCCCAAGTTCATATAGACATAAAGCTTAATGTCTGCAGGGCTAGATCCTGTTTTTCTCCTTCAGACTCTGTATAAAGCTCCATCCACATCAGGGGTGTTAAACTTGATTTAACTGAGGGCCACATCAGGGTTGTGTTTGACCTTGGGGTGGAGGGTGGGGGCATGGCCAGGGAGTATGTGGCCAGGGTTGGGGGGGCCAGCTCAATGTCATTCATATCAGGGTGCCATGTGCAGCTCTCTCAAGTTCCGTTTTGGCTGGCAGAGGCACTGTTGGCCAGTCCTTCACTGTTTCCAGAGTGGCCCTGCAAGCCAGACCTAAATACCCTGTGAGCCAGATCTGGCCCATGGGCCTTCACATTTTACTTATAAGCTTCCATGCTGCCACATTTTAGTTTCTGGGAGGGAGGATATTAGAGTGAGGTGGTATTTTAGACATAACAACATTCTTCTTCTGAATCAAGGCCATGTCATCCTGCACCTGGCAAGTGATGGACTGATGGGGCAGGGGACAGGTTTTTGATTTTCAATTACAAAGGGAAAACCCAGAACTCCCAGATTCGGATTTTCCCCAGTTGTGCCAATATGACAACTCTAATGAAATGGAACTTTGGGAAAATGCTTGTCTTGGAGTTTAATGGGTTGGTTTATTGTTACTTGGAATGCTGACACCCTACATGAAGGTCGTGCAGATCCAGAAGGTTTTCAATCAGCTTTGAGGCATTTACTTTCTCAAAGATTTGCTGAGCTACTTAATTGCTCTTGTTCGGCCGATATTCCATTGGGTATAGATTTCTTCCTGACTATGCAAAATGGAAAAGATATGACTTTCAAAACTGAAAAACAATCAGAAACATTGGTAAGAATATATTTTGCAGTGAAGTCCATTGTGGAAAGATCTACTTTGCTTTGGGACAGTACACATTTTCCAGTGATCTATTTAATTTCTACTTTGGAGTTTTCTATGAAACAAATATAGCCTTTAATACAGTAGCCCCAGGGGTGGGTTTCTACAGGTTCTCACCTATTCGCTAGAACCGGTTGTTAACTTTCTAAGCAGTTCGGAGAACCGGTTGTTAGAAGAAAACTCCTTTTGTT
>JANHFR010006124.1:43725-53875 GCA_032468015.1 Mimophis mahfalensis | reverse complement strand
GGGGGGAAGAATCAACAATGCCCTTGGACCTATGGGTCTACGGCTACATCGTAATTCATAATTTGGAGACTTCAGTTCATATCCGAATATTTCTCCCAAAGCTCAAAATAAGCAAAGTTATGACAGAATTTAGGAATGAGGGTTTTTTTGTTTTTTGTTGGAGGATGGCTTCTATTTTTTTTTTTTAAACAGTCACATTTAGTTTTCTACAGAAAATTAGTGGAAAATTCTTGGCATTTTGTTACTAAGAGCAAGTAAAACTATGACATAAGGCTTCTCAAAACAGGCATCCAGGCCCATAATTTATACTAATCTTCCACTACTCACACTATTTTGTTACTGTGGGTGCTTTTTTGATTCCATACCCTATGTTCCATCTAAAGCTCCATCCCTTTAGAAATGATGATAATACACCACTTAACCGCACTTCCTGCTCTATATCCTGCTGTGCTTACATTTGTTAATAGTAAGCTGCAGCTAAAAAACAGATATCTGCCTACTTTAGACAATATGTTCCCTCTTGGCTTTCATCTGTGTTTCTCTCCCTACTAAAGCCATCTATAAAACTTGCCCAAACATTTCTCCACAGCTCTCAACGTGTGTTGCTGAAATGTGGATTTATGTCTATAAATAAAAAGCAAGGAGAAAAGTACTATAAAGAATATTGGGTAATGTTTATTATTTTGCCAACAGAGAAGAAAAACATTTTGAGACCACTAGAGAAGCTAAATGCTTTTTTTAAAAAAAAGTGTTATTCAAAACAAATAATCAACAAATTAACAAATAATTCATTATTATGTTCAATACTTTTATTTATATAAATGTGAGCAGCTGGTAATATACAAATAATTCTCACAAATGTTAGGACTCCACAGAATCTTTTAGAGAAGCTGTTATTTAAAGCCCTTGTTAAAAGTGTCTTTATGCCATCTCCTTTCAAACGCTAGCTGTGACAGAACACTTCCCATGTGCACAAATAGCAGTGCTGTTATGATTGCTTGTGAGCTGGCCAAAAGGCTTCACAGTATGAGTGGAAGACATTTCTTGACCTTCAACTTTTGTTATTCCCTGTAGGTCAGGTACCAACTTTTTTATAGTGCATGGTACAACTCATGTTCTTTATCAAACAGGCCAAATTAATTCCTTTTAGAAAACCAACACATTAATGCCACAAATCTCCAGTCTTATGAACACTTTTCTGATGGAAGACCCTAAGTCAGCAGTGGCGAACCTATGGCATATGTGCCACAAGTGGCACACAGAGCCATTTCTCTGGACACACACGAGCCGTTGTCCGTTGCTCTTCTGGGTTTGTCTTGCGCACATGTGTAGAAGCATCGGAAACCGGAAGATCATATGATCTTTCGATTTCCGGCACGCGGGTGCGCTTGTGTGCTCGCTTGCTCCCATTTTTGGCACTCGGTGCCAAAAAGGTTCACCACCACTGCCCTAAGGAGTAATCTGCTGGATTAGACTCCTGGCCCATCTCCCAGCAGCCAAACAACTACACAAGGAACTCCAATCCAGCAGATGGCCTTCAGAGGCAGTCACAATCCCATCAAGACTAACAGCCATGATACACATAACCTCCTTGAATTGGTCCAATGCTTTTAAACCAGTCAATCTGGAAGCAAGTTCCACTAAAACTGGCCCATGTATAAGAGTCTTTTATGAAAGTCATTTTGTAACATTTTCTATTCTAGAAAGTAACCTAGCAATATTCATTTGAGAATAATATTGTTAATTACTTTTCTTCTGCCAACATCTTAAGCACTCGGCTGATCAAAACCCAGTTGGCAATAGCCAAAAAAAGAAATAGCTTTTTATATTATCCATTTGGTCTAAAAAAACTTCATCCTTTTCATAGAACACACTATTAAAAGAATTTAAAATACAGGCAATAAAAAATAGAAAGTAATTACAGATATAAATAAACATAAATACAGAAATACAAAAAAACCATTTTCCTCTGAATTTTTCAGTACAGTTCTCATTTTTTAAATAATATGTATACTAATGCATACTTTAGGGAAATGCATTTAAAAATCTGTGCATTTAGAAAAATCGGCAAAGAATTCATATAATAGTGAAAAATGAAAGCAAAATATTAGTCCAATATTATCCAATATACAAAAACACATTTGAAATATCTTGTGATATTAAATTGTCAGGCCTAACATAAAATTTGACTTATGACATTAAAACAATGCAGAGTTAGTGATTTTGAAAAATTAAAATGAATGTTCCCTGCCTAAAAATAACAAAAAATCATAATTAAAGATATTAAGAAATTATCTTTATTAGAAAAAATATTGTAGTGATACATTTTTTAAAAATACACATCAGTTTAAATATAATCAACAGGTTTCAAAAAAATACTTATGGGAAAAAAATAAAATAAAATGCACATTTCCCCCCATTTTAACTGACACAATATAATTTCCAACAAGCGGAATTTGAAGTAGGTACAGCATTTGTTAATAAAAGTGTAATGATGCCAAGGTTCATATCGGAATGCAGGAATGTGAGAAGACATTCAGAAGAAGATGTAGAATTGTTTTCTACAATTCTTTTTTAAGATAAATTTTATACTTTGAGGAGAAACAATGTACATAAATTGCCTGTCTTAAAGTTCAATAGCAAGAGAAACCAATGAAAAAAAGTTTAGTAGTTTATCTGTCTTTTTTCTGTCTTTTACTGCAAAGAGGATAAAATCTCCACCGTTTCAACAAAATTACAATTTAGTCTTTAAACTGTATCAATCTCTATAGAAAATACATAAGAATTAAAATGCCAAATTCAAATCTTCCATTGATATAAACTGAACCAGCCCCCAAAACATAAATGAATTTACAAAATTCTGTGTTAAGCCCTAAAACTCTTTTCATCTCCCACATTTTGGTTCTTGGCAAGGTACCCTTACCTTCACTGTCACATGCATCTAGTTTAAAAACCAGAAATTGGACTTTAGACAACAACAGTACTTCAAAATGACAGTGTAATTAAATTTTAAGTCAAAGCCATCCAATAATGCTTTGCAAATTTATTAAACCAGCAAATGATGTGCTTTCAAGCATGTCGGTGGTGCTCTTATGAAAATTAACCATTAAAATAATTTGTCTAAAAAGTTACTCTAGGATGCCCCACAAAATTTGCCAAGTAATTCCGATTAATTCATAGCATGATTCATTCTGAAACAAAATATAAACTGCTTTTGAACAAATATTTTTGAATATATCAAATACTGAAAGTTTCGAAGTGGTACTTGCCTCATATGTTTAAGTAAAGTGCTAGCTATTTATTTATTTAATTGTTTTTTAATTTAATTAATTTATACAGCCTCCTTTCTCACTGAAAATATGCAAGGTTCTGCACTTTCAGGTCAAGAACCTTATTGACCTGATTACTTCAAGCTAGTTCGTAGTAATAAATGATAAATAGACCATACTTTTATTTTTATCAACCAGATCTTAATGTTATCTACAATAATATGAAGTCATAATTAATAAAAAAAACCTGCAATCTAATGAAAGAGGCTATTTAAAAATAGGCATTAAATAAAAGCAGAGCACAGTCAATCTATTGACGACTAAACTACTAATGGCATTTACTTGAAAATAAGTCTGGTGTTTTCCACAAATCATTTACTTTTAAAATTGGAAAGTCTTTGATTTCTTGGACAAAATGGAAATGGAGACTCTTGGAGGGAAGGGACAAAACTAAACTGAATTCAGGATTGTATTCCTTTACAATAAATACAGTACTTGAAAAACTTGAAATTTTTTGAAGTACTCATTTTTGGAGCATGCGTATCAAAGCAAAGAATTATGTCACTTTATTTTATTTATTTATTTATTTATTTTATTTATTTAACTTTTATACAGTCCTTCTCCCGAAGGACTCAGGGCAGTGAACAATAAAACACATATAATATGAAAATTAAAATAGAATTAAATCAGTAAGTCCGATAAATGGACAAACACCCCATTAAAACTTTAAATGTAGTTAAAGCCAGTGTCTCAATAATCAGTATGAAAATAATGGTTTATTATTGTTCCTGAACAGAATGAATTATAGGTTTATGTTTTATGTCTGATTAAAACCCAAAGCATACAGTTGATATATATATGAACATATTGCTAAGCCACAATTTAGTGACTAAGCCACAGTTTAATTTACTTCCCACCTATATCCAGCCAATGAACTTTTTTATTCACTACAGACTAGGCTCACAACTTATTTTTCAACTGTAGTGATATGATGAAAAACTGTCATAAACTACGGCTTGCACAGTCATAAAATATATATTTTAAACTTTGGTTTTCTTCATTTTGTCTCTAATTTACTAGCATACAAAATCCCAAATTTTTGTAGTTATTTCAGAAAAAATTAAATTAAACTAATTAAATTAGGTTAATCTTAATCTAACTTTTTGGTGCCTTCTTTTTCTCTCTTAAGGCTGAATGAGCTGAAAGGATTCTGCCATGGATAGAAATAGGCAGGAAAATTCCTTCTCACCATCTGTTATATGGACACTATATCAATTAACTGAGACTATTCTTAAAATGATATATAACAAAGATCATAATTCCTCAAAGATTTTATTGTTTACATACTGCATGTACAATTCCTTTAGCTTCTGTTATTTTCAAATATTTTTTTCTTCAATAACTACTACTAGAAGTTGAAGAAGAAAATCTCGATAAAATTTGATGCTTTGTTTTAAGGCCACAAATTACCATATTTTTTGCACCATAAGATGCTCCAGACCATAAGACACACCTAACTTTTGGGAAGGAAAAAAAGAAAAAAAAATCTGTCTCTTCCTCCCAGCAATTTGCCTCCTTGCAGCAAACAGTCTGGTCAGCTTCAGCACAGCCCGGTTTAGCATGAGCAGCTGATCAGCAGTTGGAGTGGCCATCCATCCAGAATACCCAGAATACCACTCCCAGAATACCGCTGATCAACTGTTCCAGCCTGTGCGGATCACTGCCGCCCATTGCCACCATCTATTGCCATCTCCATATTCCCCATTTTCAGCCTCTGCGCATCTCCACTGCCTGGAACGGGCCAACAACAGAATGTGTGGAGGCTGAAAATGGGGTGCATGGAGCTGAAAGCAGGTGAAGGGTGGAGGCCAGCAGGTGGGCATGGCTCCGGCAACATTTATTTTGTAAGCCACACAGACATTTCTACCCACTTTTTTTTGGGGGGGGGGGGCTGCATCTTAGACAAAAATATGGTACTTACAAAAAGTTTAAAAATGCAGAATAGAAACATTTAAAAGTGAAAATTTTTGCTTTTAGTTTTTGCTTTAGAGGAAAAACATTCATCAATAAGATTAGTATAACAAAAAAAATCAGTCACATTCTGTTTAAACCTGTTAGGAATTCCTATCCTAGATAATATGTTGAATTTGTATGACCTGACTGTAGAACTCGTTTAAGAATATTATATTGTTTATTTATACTTATTTTGTTTATACAAAAAACCATACAATAAAACAAAACTACTACGGTTTGCGTTTTTGCAGGATATTCTGTCATTATCGTCTAAAACAAAATACATGAAATGTACTTGCCTGTTTTAAACACAGAAGTGCTTTATTAAGTCATGTTTTAATAACTTAAAATTGATTGGGAAATCAATTATTCTTATAAAATATTAAAAACATAACTGCAAGAAGATTCTGTTGAGCAAAATAGGTTAAACACAAAGACGGCTTTTATTTTAAGGATCAATTTGATTTGCAGTCTCATTTAAAAATCTTTCTCATTTATTTAATTCTTGATCCATGCAGCTATATTTATTTTGGAGTGAAATAATGGAATAAATCAAATTAGTTTTTCTTTAACATAAATTTGGAACTCGCTGAAACCAATCTTCTTGATCAGCATTGTAAGTTTTAAATTAGCTACAAAGTAATTTCAATGTCATTCACAATTATAAAACATAAAATATGCTTTCATATGCCAAGAACCTGTACTGATAATTAAAACTGCAGCCAAATGTACCAAAGTATGTAAATAAATATGGATATTATTTACCACAAAGAATGAACAAATATATATTTTAATAAAAGAGGAAATAATTACATTAAACACAAGTACACCAACACTGATATTGCAACGATTCCTTTATTATACTAATTTAAATTGTAAAATATTATAAGAACTTTTAACTTCTCTAGGACTATTCATTAAGCTAGTGTAGAAAGCAAAGCAGAGAAATGACTGAGTTTGAATACTGTTCTCCAAATTATAGAAATAAATAAGATGCCAATTTAAATTTTGAGGATTACTGAGTGGAGAATGTTATGATTGTGTCTTTCTACAGATTCATATTTGTATTCTCATCCTTGCTTGCATTTGGAGAAAGAACAAACAAGGTTTGTTTTGTTTTTAAAAGGATATTTATATAATTACATCTTGAATTTGTAACTTTCGTAAACCATACGATGACAATAAATGTTACATTACTTCTACAAATCTTTTGCAGCCAAAACATGAAAAGTTCAAGGTTTAAAATTATGTGTAGTGAAAAAAGCACTGAAGACATTGTGTTTCTCTGAAAGCAGTTTTTTAAATCCAAGTGTAGAATTTGTCTACTGTATGTAGAAGCAGTCAGCATACAATTCACAAAAGCTTTCAAAATTTATAAAATATCTACTCTAGAAAAAAGGAGTGCAAGCAGTCCTTTCAGTCCTTACAGTCTTAACTTTCTATGGATGTTCTGTCTGCCACATTGCAAGTAAATCAGTTTCTGATGTAGTATTGGAACTTATTTTGAAACCTAATATTCTTTTCTGATAACTAACTAACTTATAGACCTTGAGAATAATGCTTATTAAACAAAAATATTTTATCTAGTGGATTACCAAGGGATATTCTAATAAACTTCTCTAGCAATCTTTGCAAAATACAAAAACTAATACTAATAAAGGTACTGGTTTCAATTTTCTAAGTTATGTCAATGATACAAGATCATAAATTATTCTTAGGATCTACCATTCGTAAAGTGTCATCCACTATACCAAATCCAGAATTCAGAGGAATTGAGCACCATGTATATAAGACAGTAAGAAACTAGGTTTTACATTCAACAATACCATTCAGAAGAGGCTGTCCTTCGTTTACTCCATTGGATATGACTGCATTGTAAATGTCTTCAGGAAACCCAGTCTTGCATAATGTGCCTTCTTCACAAGTT
Organism: Mimophis mahfalensis; assembly: GCA_032468015.1. Classification (NCBI taxonomy): domain Eukaryota; kingdom Metazoa; phylum Chordata; class Lepidosauria; order Squamata; genus Mimophis; species Mimophis mahfalensis. Next base: position 46,666 of record JANHFR010006124.1, on the reverse strand, counting down.
GCCTTTATAGGTGCCTGAAATTCGAGACAAAATTTATGTAATACTTTGCAAATCCATTCAACTGAAAAACATTCAACTTGGCATGAACCATGAATTTGCTACTATCTTGTACAAACAGCTTCTTTGTTTCCAAATGGCTGCAATTAGAATTCCAGGGGCAAAGGGTTAATCTTTCTGATAACTGGAATGGAAGGAACAAATCCCACTTGTCCAGCAAGATCTAAATAATATGCAAACTTGATTTGTTAATCCACTGAATGCTTGAACTAAAACAGTCACTTAGTTCGAAATAGAATTATGCAGGGGACAATCATATTTCTTCAAGTAGAACTAAATCTTACACAAAATGAAGTTTGTCGGATACTGATTATGATACATTTGTAAGCTTTAACAACAAATAAAAAGGATGATCACAAAGAACATCAATACATTTTGGGGTCTACCTTTTCAACTTAGCCTTTATCTACATAGACACAGAAATATAACTTGTTGGTCTATCTAAAGTCAAGTATGTTACTAAGAAAACATTTTGTTTCATGTCTCATAAAACATTTCTCATAATAAAGGAAGACTAAATAAAAGAACTGTATTACCAGAATGAAAAACTGTTTTACATTTCCCTTAGTTCATTTGACTGAATTAAAATATTATTTTTTCATATCAGGGGAAGTGTATTTATTCATGAATCAAGAAGTTTACCTCTACACATCACAAGCTTGGTTTTAATTAATAAGCCATACATGAGAGAGATTTATGCTTCTTTCATTAAGGTAAGCCTTTTTAATAAGAGGACTTCTATTTACATGTGTAATAGTGGAAAATTAACATCTGTTTCCATCTTAGGTTCCTTGATATCTTTTGGCAAACAGCAGCACCAAACAAAATATAAGTGGCAAATGATTCCTATATTATAAAACTAAGTATTGGGATTATTTCTTAAAAGGAAGTGGGGAGAGGGAACAAATGGGGTTACCATCCAGAAGTACAAGTACTGGAAATATTTCAGGCCAAAATGCAGAACACATTCCATAAGCTTTTAAGCTACACATGGAAGTTTTTACTACCTTTTGAACTTCTTCAGAAACAGGTAATTCCTAAGTGGGCATTTGCATGATTAACAGGATTTTAAACAAGCCTATAAAATTCATCGCAATCTGTCAATCTGTCCAGCACACCACTTATACTAAACAACTCCTATATACTGAAAAAGAATGTGCAATGAAATAAACACTTTGGAACATAGATTTTTAATGTTTTCATTTTCAACCTTTCATTTTTTTCCAGAAACAAGAGAGTGGTCTCTTCCCCAATTCAGCCAATTGTCAACATTCCTTAGCCACAAACACAAGAGGAATGAGAGAATTTAACTCAATCAGAAAGTTATGGCCTACTGCCAATCCTAAAACTGCTTCCTGCCATTCCATGTAAGAAAACTGTCTCATTCTTTCCTGCGTGTAAAGCTCTGCTCTGTTTTGTTTTTTTCAAAGAATAGTAAAGCCTCTTTTAGCCTTCTATGAGCAGTGGACTTGAATTTAATATAAGCATTATACCTTTCACAGAAAAACCAAACTAGCTCTTCTTTATTGCTTCATGGTGAGTCACTGGTGTATACATAGCAGCTGATCATGTAGTTTGGATCAAAAGCCTGTTCTCTCTGAATGTTGTGTGGATATGTTAATATGCCCTATATAGAAGTGAACTGTTACACAAACTAGATAAGCAATGGTTTTTATTTTATGAAATGTTTAAATTATTTCCCAATATTTTAATTAAAATATATTAAACTTAGGTACTGACATCTATTAAAATTATCTCTTTCTACAAGTATTGTTCTAACAAATACAACACCAGGAAGTATGCTATAAGAGAACCTTGCCAAATGAATCAAATGTTTTGCTGCTGAGTTCGCACCAGATAACTAACGAAACAGTGGATGCAAATGAAATATAAGTCTTTATATATGGTCCTAAAATTCAGACCGCTCTACAATCTTACTCAAACTGGTAAAAATGATGGGAAAGGATCAGTTTTTCTGAATAACCGAATGGAAAACTGTAGCCAAAACTCCACAGTTAAGTGGCACTAAATATACTGTTTTTTAGTTCTAAGAATTGACATTTGTTGAAGGAAGTCTTAAGGGCCAAGTTGGAGGTTGAGCAATGCAATCAAAGCATTCACACATATGCCAACATGACATATGTGTATAATGAAATGGGTCTGCAACTGCATTGCCACAATCATTATCCTGCTTCTTTTCATGTCTATGGCTGTTGGGTTTCAACATTCTGATTGCCATTCTGGCTATAATATTGTTACATAAGGTACTATCATAAAATATGAGAGTTTTTAAACTCAAGAGTGTCTATGGCAGTGATGGCGAACCTATGGCACGCATGCCCAAAGTGGCACGTGGAGCCATGTCACCTGGCACACGAGCTATCCCGTCCCCGCCCCCCAGCGCCTGCGCACTTCTCCCAAGTCCCAAAACGCAAAAAAACAAAACAAAAAACAACCCCTCAAAATTTTGCGTTTTTTTCTCGGCGTTTTTTGGCTTGAGAGGGTGTGCGCACATACAGGGGAGGGTAGAGGGGATGCTGCCCGCTATGCCCCACCCCCTCGCACACGTGCCCGCATGCTCCAAAGCCCCCAAAACGCTAAAAAAATCATGAATTTAACATTACTGTTCGCGTTTTTTTCAGCATTTGGAGGATTGGGGAAGTGAGCGCAGGCACGGGGGAGGCCATAGGGGATTCCCCTCCACCCCTCCTGTGCGTGCGTGCGCCTCCTAAATGCCCCAAAACGCTTTAAAAAAAGCAAATTTAACTTTATTTTTCACGTTTTTTCTGGTGTTTTGGGGCTTGTGACAGCAGGCACGTGGGAGGCCAGAGGGGATTCCCCGCACCCCCTAGAGACCCCAAAATGCCAAAACCCCCACAAATTT
>JANHFR010006124.1:32971-43625 GCA_032468015.1 Mimophis mahfalensis | reverse complement strand
AGCTTATTGCCCCCAACAATCTGGGTCCTCAGTTTACCTACCTCGGAAGGATGGAAGGCTGAGTCAACCTTGAGCATAGTGGGATTCGAACCTGCACTAATTGCAGGGAAATGCACTAATTGCAGGGAAATGGTCGCGATGGGTCGGACACGACTTCGCAACTAACAACAAACAAGCAGTTAGACCGCTGAACCACCAAGGCTCTGAAACTATATTGTGGTTAAATCTAATTAACTACTCTATTGCAATTTTAAATAATGAATTTTTTCAATTAAATAAATACTTCTCTCATTTTTCGTACAGCCTCAAAACTCTTAAAGTCTTCAAAGTAATCTTCAGTATAAAAAGTACAATGGACATAGCTATATTTAAACACTATAAGCCTTTCTTTGACTTTTGGACTTCTCTGTAATTTTTAAGATGTTCTAACAAAAGATTTTGACAAAATAAAGTTACAGAGAAGCCCAAACCAAATAAAAGAAATGCTTGCAGTTCAACTGGAGAAGAAAGAATCTGTGTATGCTACACCTGTTTACTTACTTTGATAAAAGTGAATACAAGCTAGATTTCAGATTCACAGAACTCTGATTTTAGAACGTTCTCATAATAGGAAGTTTGCTTATGTTAGAATGCCTGAGATAAAGACATTATAACCAGTAGTGGTATCCTATTCGGCCTGGTTCAGCTGAATTGGTGATGATAATTTGGGGTGATTCACTGAAACCACCCCTGGCTGGCCCTGCCCACCTGCCCCCACCCCTTTTTTTAAGCTCAGCTGATTCACACGGCAGAACTAGTAGCTGCATGAATCAGCTGAACTCCAGCTTTTGAAGCACAGGGAACAAACTGCTCACATCTGTTTCTGTTCTCCGGAGCAGCAGAGGCTGTGGGCCCAAACAAACAGCTTCCATGCTGCTCCGGAAAGCAGAAATGGATGGGAATAGTGTGTTCCCTATGCTTCAAAAGCTGTGTACGTGCACACGCACGCCTGCGCTTATCTTTAGCAAACCTGTGGTAGGATTATTTGAATCCCACCACTGATTATAACCCACGAATTTAGTTGCTGGAAGGGCTATAAAGATACAGGTGGTTGGAAGATTCTCCCATGGGCTTAATTGCCAAATGTTCCTGTCAACAGTAATAAATCTGGTTCACCAGAACTAAAATGCTTCCATTCCTCATTAAGGCACCTTAAGAGTAAGCCAGGTAAGAGATGTATGGGACCTTTTTTTCTTCCATCATAATCCATGGAAAAACAGCAAAAAACCCTCTAAGTATTAAAAGAAATACTTATTTCTGCTGTATTTGGAAAGACTTGGCAGGCTTCTGTTGGACACACCAGTTTATTGCTTTGTTTTCAACACTTTGCCTACATTAAAGTGTACTATTAAATCTTCGAATCCTTCCACAGTTAACTTCTCATAAGAAAAATTGGGATCATACTGTACAATATCCAATACTTTAATCAAAATGGCAAGTGCCATCTCTTGTAACATACATGCAACTTAATCAAACATAAGATGAACAAGACTAAGTTTGTATAACAGTACTATAATACTTTTTGTCATTTGCCCATTACAGAGGACTGTGTTTGTTGTACATTGAAATGAAGTTCACCTAACTCTCCTATGTGAGTGCAAACAGCTACTAGTTACCACATGGAAGCCCTTTTTTTCAGGTTTCAACATGCAGCTGTTTTAAGCAGATAATTTACCAAAGCTCAAGAAACAGCTGTAACTTTTTCCAGTTTCATGTGGAATCTTGAAAAAAGTGTGCTGGTTTAAGAATAGCAGAGAGAGCTGTGCACATTCCAGCTGCAAAGCATTTCTTCATAACCATATTCAAGCATGCACAGCCCTACAATATTAGATATAAAATAAAAAACACAGTGATGGAACAATGCTTTCCTAAAACCGAATATTCTGGTATGTTATGAAAGAACTGATTTGAAATTCAAAGTTTTCTGCCTGACACAGAAAAAATGACATTAATCTAAATATTAACATAGTTGTTTAATTAAAACATGTAATTCATTTGCTCCTATATTTGTGCATATTTGACTGTCCACATACTTTGAATTCTATGAATTCTATGCCATTGTCTCCTAACTATAGCAACATTGAAGATAGCTGTATCTAGCAATGAAACAGATCACAAATATTTTTTGATTACTTCAATTCTGATATAAAATGCACATTATAACTATTAAGCATTTACTTTTGTTCTTCTTAGTAAAACTAAGAAATTGATTTCAGATGAATGTTATCCCTGAAAGCGACCTGAAAACGTTGCTTTTTCATCAGGCTGGCCTGGACTAATCAGGGTTTTTTATTGTGGTTTGTCTCAGTTTTAATTTAAATTTTATTGACATTAATGGGAGATTGGTTTAATTATTTTTTAATTTTTCTATTGTGTTTTTTTTTTAAATCCCATTTATATGCCGCCCTTCTCCTTAGACTCAGGGCGGCTTACAATCTGTTTAAGCACAAATCAATGTGCTTAGCAATAGCCTTCATTCCTTATATTTTTATTGTTGTGAGCCACCCTGAGTCCTTTGGGAGATAGGGCCGCATAAAAATCCCGTTAATAAACAAACAAACAAATAAATAAATAAAATCCCAAAGTCCTCATCAACTCTCATTCAACAACTTGGTTGACAACCAACTTGGATTTCTGACCATTGCTGTGTCCCATGGTTATGTGGTGATGATTCCTTCCCTTCCCTGCAAAGTCAGTGGGGAAGATAGTGGGAAGTCAGAAGTTGCACTCACATGATGTACTCACTCAACAGTGGGATTTCCATTGCTAAATTTTATTATTTGATGTTGAGTTTTATGACTGGATTGCTTAGCGATGGAAATTCTAGTCCCAATTTCTGCCATTAAGCCTGGATATCTAAATAGCATTTTAGCTACTTTCATTATATTATTTTCATTACTGAAATATCAATAAGACTTTCTGCTTTCTACTACATTTTTTTACCATCTCTTTTATTCTGAATACTGGGGAAAAAGTGGCTCATACTTCATTTCTAATTCTGTATGAGAACGCTGCATTAGTAGAGCATTGTGGTATAAAAACAAACAGTATCAAATAAATGAGAAATTCTGTCCAATTCAAATTTGATTTGCAACCTGATGCATATCGGTGATTTTGAAAACTGGTATGTCTGACCCAAATATCTGGACGGTATGTGCTGCCTGCCAATCATTTTGATAATAATATATAAAGCCATATTTGCCAGTATTTTCTTATTTCATTCATGGCCTGCCTGCTTGTCTGCTTACATTAGTCTCTTCAGTGGCTTCCAATAATTAACACAGAAAAGTAATAGTTTCTATTGGTGGGGTGGAACGCAAACCTAGTATTAGATGGCATTTTCACTTTCCAGTCTATCGTCATATGGACCTTAAGGTTACCATCAGTTTTTTATTTTATTTTTTTGTAAAAAAAAATGCTAAAATGAAATCACTGGCATAATAATCATCAATAAAATCAATCCTTCTTAGTGCAGAAAATCATCAAGTCACAAACTGTTGAGACTCATAGGGCAACTTTGGACCAGTCATACTTTTTCTTAGTGACAAAGCTTACAGGGTTGTTGTACGGCTAAAACAAAGGGAAAACACTATTTGAGCCACCTTGGAAGCCTAGAATGATAACAAGATATTAATCTAACAAAGACATTTCAATTTGAAGTGAAATAAAAACATTTTCCATTCATACACATCAGTAAAATAAGAGTACTTATCCACTGACAAAAAAGAATGTTCACAACTACACAAATATGTTAACTATTTTAAGTCTCTAACTGCCATAAACTATCATAATTCTTCAGATAATCTATGGAGTATATGGAAGAAACAGAATGCAGACAGTATGCAAATGGAATACATCAGTTTCCTAAATGAAGAATAAGCAATGCAAAAATCACCAAGCAGCCATCTTCATTTAATGGAAATAGTTCTGAATTTCTTGTATTTATTGTTAAAATCTGCCCAAAAAACCTGAAGCAAGTGGAATATGTGTTCTATGCTTTCCATAAAAGAATATTGCAAGAATGGTTTAGCCTTCTCTTTGAACTACTTTAATTTACAAGATTTTGCTTCTACTATTATAGCAAGCTTTATTTTCACTCTGTCCAGATCTAATGCTGATAATCAATCACAGGGATCTATTAGGGATGGGGGGAGATATTGGCCCCTTATTTGCATATAGGGTCAAATGTCACAATATACAATATACAAACTATCATGATATCACTGCACAGGTGTCCTATTCTGTCACTGTGGCGAGCCTGACTTTTGTGAATAAATGGTCAAAAATTATTGAAACCATGCAAACCTGTTGGAAATATCAGGCAAAGGCAGTAACAATGGCTACAGAAAATTATGCCCATTCTAATTACTACAACAACAAAATCCTAAGATTTTTAAGATCCTGATGATTTGATGGAAGGGATTCAAATACAGGAGAGGAAACTAGAGGTATTTCTTCGAAGCAGTTGTTACAACTGATTTGGAAGATTCTGTAATCCTCAAAAGCATTTTTATGGTACACAGGACAGTAGAGCAGGCAGGAAAATGGAAAAAACCTGTTCCTCATTGGCAGACAAATTCCATTGAAGGGACAGAGTGTTAATCCAATTCTAAGCCCATCACAAAATAGAACAGGATCATGAGTGACAGAGCAAGGAATAATTCTTTCATAGTAAGCTTAAGCCAAGTAAGTAAACATTCAAAAATTCTTCAACTTATTGCTGAACCCCTAAAGGTATTATTTTTAAATAATAAATTTATTTTTTGAAATGTAAATACGCTTTAAATATTAATTTGTAATACTGTTATCTAGTATATCATAATAATTGTAAAACATTAATTTATATAATGTTTAGAGGTATGTCATACTGACCTGACTGTGAATTTCGTCAAATAATTTCATTATTGCCAGTGTTAGTTTCTTATTTAATATTGTATTACATATTTGAAATCTGCCTGTTTAATAAGAAAACAAAGCATTTCTTTTAAAAAAATGATTTATTTTGAGCTTCCACAGAAAATGAATGACAAACTCAGCATTAGTTTTTTTCTATTTTAACATTTAGATTATATCACTAATACTTGTACCAAAACAAACAAGCAATATCAAATATCAAATCCTGGATATTTCCCAATATGCTTATACATTTCTTACACTGAAATTGATTCAGAAGAGAAATAAGAACTTTTTATCCAGAACTGTTTTCTGGGCAGGGAAGAAGTGGGAGGAGGACAAAACTGTAACATTACACAACTTTTTTTAAAAAATAATCAGTTTTTGAAAAGTAATAAACTATGAAATATAATACATAATACAACATAAAGGAAATACAATGGTACAAAAGGGTCCCGCCTATTAATCTACCATAGTACCTTAAGGTTAATTTGAAACATAGTCCTAAGCCTCTTTTACTGATTAACATGAACTGTATGTAATGGATGTCATCATCATATTATGTACCTTACAACTTGTGCTTAACCACTGATTGATATAGACATGGATTTGCGCTACCAAAAAAGACACCACACAATTTCTAGATTATGTTACAAGAACAAGAAACTATAGCTACAGTTCCATATCACGTGAAGTTTAATTTGACCGTTTGCACCAATTTCCATGGTCTTGCCTAGCCACTAGGAATATATTATGAAAATTCAGACAATGGGTTGATAGATGAAGAAAAGTGTTGCCACCACAGAAAATATTAACAGAGAACAAATGGTTCCCACTCTTTAGATCCAATTCCAATTCTTGACAATGGATATCTATTTTGCTAGTATTCTTTTTAAATCTAAGATCCATTCTTTTCATAATAATCCAGTCTCTTTGCAGTATTAGTATACCTTTCTATTCTATGATGTTGTTATAAACTTGACTATCATAAATAATATTTATTGCTAAAGACTAGAAAATTAGACATTTTCCCTACCAATGCCTACCATGATGTTATCTTTAATCAACAGTTTTCCCTTTTTCCATTTTTTAAAAATTTCTGCAGTTTTCCTCACTCATTCTTTCCACAAACTCAAAAGCATTGATATTATAAATCATTTTTCTTGTAATATTTCCTCTAAGTTACAGATTCTATACAACAATATATTGAAAATGTCCAAGAATATCTAAGAAGAGTCTACCCAGTCTTTCATCTTCATTGTCGATGAGTATCAGTTTCACCATTCCTAAATAATTGAATAATTCACTAATTTCCTAAATAATGAACTTTGCTTCTTTTAGAAACTCATAAAGAAATTCGCAGAAATATTTGGCAAATTAAGAAAAAAGAACAATAAAATTAAAGAATCCTCACCAACGTTTTGAACAATGTCTCAAACTTTCCACTGCATAAGGTATATACATAATGCAAAAGTTCTAAGCTAATTTGTAACAATCCTGATTAAATAACAAAGCTAGAAAGCCAGGCCAACAGTTAAAATAAAACTATTTTCCAAGCCAAAGGTTATGAAATTGAATTCATTCCTAAATTCTAGCACTGTTTCACAGTGTTTGAAAAGCCTTAACCAGATTTAAAGGATATCCAAACAGGAGGAAATTGGATTCACCAACCATGACATGCCATTGACATTAAGTTATACATAAAAGCAATATAACTTTCACTGTCCATAATTCATATTCTGTTTTAATTTAAAAACAATCTTGGGAGGAACACATGCAGAGAATGGAATAACATCATGGTTCAGACTTCACCTGTCTTTATCAAACCAAAAACAGAAGTACTAACAGGTTAAAAATATCAAGGATAACTTAAGGAAAAAAGTATTCTAGGCAGATTGATACAAATATGAATTTATCTTTAAAGGAAGGACCCATAGTTCAAATCCTAACTATTTCTAAATCTAGGAATATGAAACATACCTTCAAAAGAGGAGTATGGGGCATTTAAATGAAAGAGACTGGAGAGATATGAACCCAAAGGAAAAATCCCCGAATGCTTAATATTAAATGTTTTAACACCTGAAATGCATGAGGAAACCACCAAAACTACCAAAAATTAACGAAAGAAAATGATAAATATAGCAGCAAGAGAAAGTGCTTCCCATCCTTCCAACAGTCAATGGTATATCCAGTTCATATTTGCAGAATAGAGCTTTGCTCCACAGCCATGATTAAGGCTCAACTGTATCTAATCACCTAGCCACACAATATTTAAAACAGGCACTATCCAGTGCCAAAAGGTAGCCCCTTCAGTAACACATATATAGCCATAAATACTCTTTTCTCAAGCTCACTGCAGAGAAAAAAATGCCTTTACCTTTTCTAAAAAATATGTTCCAACCAGAAATGCCATTAAGGCCCAGGGATATGTACCATCTGTCTCTGAAATGTATTCCTTTCGTCTTTTGCACTAAGATGAAAATTGCCTTTTATACACTGACGAAATAACTGCATGTCTCACCCTGGCACCAATTCAATGAAACCCTAGGAAACTTCCAAGCTTTCCTGCAAGCACATAGGTAACTCAAATGCACATGTCCTGCTATCAAATAAATAAAGGTTATTTAATCTAAACCTGCCTTAAACAACCAAATTCCCTCTTCACAGGATACATCTGATAAGCACTAAAATGCATAAGTCTTCAACACCCACAAATGCCTACAGCTTCTTTTAACTAAGATCTGCTTCACAAGATACAGTCCTGCAAAAAGACCCTTCTATTATCTAGACTGTCCTTGCAGCCCATGACAATTCCATGCACATCACGCATTTATGTAGTGAGCCATGACAACTCTATTATCAGTTTCCAAAATCTGCACCACCCATGCATTTTCTGTATGGGATAACTAAACCCTTCTCCCAGAAAGCTCAGACTCCTGTAATTTTTGTCCTCTCACCCTCACTCAGCCTAGTCCGAACCCTATTGGAAGATGAACCTAATTTCCTTTTTTATTCACATAATGGTGCAAAGCCTTATCTCCAGCAGCTATAAACTCAACAAAGGAAAGTTGAGACCACCACGTATTATAATCAATGCACAATTTCATGTACTGTACAAGGAATCCATCAAGGTGGATTTCAAAACTACTGGTACAGCTCAGCACATGTAAAAACTCCAACTTTGAAAATGCTAAACTCTCATTATGGACAGATTTGTACTCCTCATTGCAAATACAAATACAGGGGCAGGTCAAATAGCCTGCACTCCTGCATATAACAGACCGAAGTTCAGCCAAAACTAAAGATGGAGCAGCCTTGGGTCTACTTGCCAGCCCAGACTGTTGGCTGAGGGAGGTGATAAACATTAACCCAAAGTACCCCAGGTTACTCCGGTGGAAATACTCGCTAGTTGCTGCAGTAGCAGCAGAAAACAGCAGGAGCCAAGCTGGGGAGGAGGGGAGCGGAGGCGGAGGCTGATTAAATTCTTCCCGGGAAGAGATTAGTGGATAGAGCTGAGGGGCGAGGTAACAGCTTAGCGCTCTTCTCTTCGCAGGACCCGAGTCCACAGAAGGGGGCGTTATAAACACGTCTGACCCACTGCAACTTTGGGGGCTGTAAATTACTTTGTAAGAGTCATTCAAGGCTCATTTCCTAACCCCTCCGGGTGGACGCGGCACGGCTATTTGGCACACTGCCACCGATTCTTGCCCCATTGCTTCCAGGCCGTTAATACGACTCTGAATCCCTAGTTATTCAAAAGGTACTTGGGGAAAGAATTCAAATTCCATTTTTTCTCCTTCTGTGGCGGAACGGACCGAGGAAGACAGCAAAGGAGTCGGAAATAGTAAACGGGACAGACTATGCCATGTTACACCGGGTTCGATCTTCCAAGGTTGCATGAGTAGGAGCAATGTGGAGCATCTGCCGTAGTGAACCCCAGGCAGAGCGCGTGAGCGCCGAGAGCGGACAGGCAGCAAAGCAAAGCCAGGGGTGGTCCCTGCCACGCCTATTGGTGAACAGAACCCGCACCCTATTCCCCAACCCGGGGGGGGGGGGCGCGAAAACAAGCCCAACTTTCTTAGCCACGTAACTTCCATCATCCTATCTAGACTTTGAAATCGCCGAGTCCGCGCGTTTCGTTTCCTGCCTGCCCGCAGGAAAGGCGCACTATTTCCCTAATCCCCAGGGGAAGATGTGGGTGGTAACGGCGATTCCTTTCCCACGCTCCTCTCCTAGGAAGAGACAGCGCCAAGACTGTCCCATTTCTAGTCGTCGTCAAATAATAATAAAACAATATCCTTCTTCGCACCTAGCCCGCAACCTCCATTTCATTCACCTGCCTTACTTGGCTTTTCCTTATAATAATTTTCCGGATAGTCCCTTTCTTTGAAACCGGCGGCCTCAGCCACCTTTAGTTTTGTTTTTTCTTCTCACGCGTGGAAGGCCCACCGCCACATCCCACAACAGCGAATTCGAGAATAACTTGGTTCTTAACTTATCACCCCTTTCACTCCCCAATTTCTTCTCGGGATTTGACCTGTCCCTCAAGCATGACTTAACACCGAAGCAGCCACCTGCTCTGCTCAGCCCTAGAAAAGAAGTGCAAGAAGCCAAGAAAGCAGGAGCTTCCGCCGCTGCCAACAAAACCCGGTTCTGCAATGTGAAATCCTCTATTCCTATTCGATGCACCCCGACTCTCTTTCTTCTTCTCCCCGGGTTGGCGGGGGGGGGGCGCTTCTGCCCAAGCTTCTTTCCCCCAACCTGCAGTTGCAGAGCCCGGTCCTTCCCGCTTCTCCAGAACCCGCACCATTGCCCTCCTGGACCGCAGGCCCACCAAGCCTACAAGGCGTTTGAAAGAGCAGTCGCCCTTCGCCAGTTCCACTTCGCCCGTCCGATAGCCGGCGTCCCTCAAGCCCCGCCACCGCCCATCGCCGGGATCGTCAGGAACAAAGAGCCCCCGAGCCCGGCTCCTCTTTCTCTCTCTCTCTCTCTTTACCCCCCATCGTCCTCCTTTTACCTGCTGCAGGGCCGCCAATACGAGCCAGAGCAGCGGCGGCCAGATCCGAGGCGGCGTTCCCGCTTTCCGGCACATGGAGGCGAAGGCAGGGGACGAGAAGAGATGCACAGAACGGGAGACGGCTTAAACCGGGCGAAAAGTCCGCGGGTCGGGGAGGGACCGGGAGGCTCGACCGTCTTGGGCCAAGGTGAGGAGAAAGGCAGGAGGGGCCGGTCTCGAGGGAAAGGGCGACTGTGCTCTAGGTCAGCGGCAGCTCGGCTCCTTCTCCCTCCCCTCGCGTCCTGGGTACCGGCGACGGTCCGCGCACACAAAAGGCAGCGGGCTACTCAGTCTCAAATCCGGAGCGGGTGGGGGTAGCGGCTCCTTCTTGGAATATAGCCCTGCTTCCTGTTTCTCAGGCTGCCTTCGCCGGCGACTTGAAGCAGTCGGTCCCCTTCTTAGTACGTCCCCAACTGTGCCTTGGCACCGCCGCTCGGATGCCGGCTAAGCGGTTTCTGCAGGCTCCGTCCCGGCTCCCCCCCCCCTTTTTTTTTTTTTTTTGCCTCCTTCACTTTTCTCTGCCTCTCCGAGCAGCGGTAACAGCCGCCGCCTCCGCTCGCTCCCAAGGATAACAATACCGGAGCAGCTTTTGCCTAGCTCGCGCTGCGTGCTTCTGGCTGCCTGTGTGCGCGCCCGCCTGTGTGCGTGCGTGCGTGTGCGCTTTTC
>JANHFR010006124.1:0-10305 GCA_032468015.1 Mimophis mahfalensis | reverse complement strand
CCGCATTGCTACCAGCTACAACTGGGCTGACGTGGACCTCTCCCCGTTTCAAGGTAACACACATACTGTACACACACACACACACACACATATTAGTGTTCACAGTTACAATATTAGCTACACAGCATATATGCAGTTTTCTCCAATAAGTAACAAAGACTAGATGGGTATACTGCTGAACTACTTACAGTTTTGGGGAAAGTAATGTTAAAAGCTCATTGTTGTGATGTTCTATAAATAATCTGAGGCTGATTGCTCTCTCTTTGCCTGATCAATTCTCAGTCTCTACTTATTTATCTGTATGTAAAACTTTAAATGTTGGTTATCTAATAAGGGTAAAAAGGACGATGTACATTTAATGACTGCAGAGACAATTTCTCAGGCATCCTTTTTTTTCCCCTCTGCAGTGAACATTCTTGATGTTATTTTAATAGCAGCACTCTGTGTGTCAGATGCTTCTTCTATGCGACAGTTTGCTGACATAAAATTATATATTAATATAAGGCAAACTGCAGGAAAGTTTTTAATGTGTTTCCAAGATATACTTTTAAAATGTCAATTTAACCTAACAACATACATTATCTCTAAATACTGTTTATGTTGCTCATGGCCTTGCTGTTTCATATCTGATTATTTATAATCTTTCCCTTGTTCTTGATTACTGGCACCTCCATCATGTCTATGTCTATCTTTTGCTAGGAAAGCACAATAGATACCATGCTAGCATACAGATTAAAGGTTACTGGCAGCTTTGTGTTGTATTCCTATACAGACTTAAGCTAACTGAGACTTGTGCAGAAAGCCAAGGCTGAAAAACCAGATAAAAGAGATGAAGAATGTGATTAAAGTATCATACAGTTCAATATTATATGCACATTAATTTAGAAGCAGATCCATTGGGTTGACTGGAATTTATAGTCATGGAAATGATCTTACAATTTAGATATTTGTGAATTAATTATGACAAAAAGGAGTACAGAATCTGTACTAAAATCTGGAAGAGAAGAGCTACCACTAAATTGTAGAATTCAATATAATCCTGTCCTTTGTATGCTACATATACTCCATATCTTTTTGAGTTTGCATTTATTTGATTACCATAAAATTATCTATTTATTTGTATCCCACTTTCATTATTTTTATAAATAACTCAAGGCAGGCAACATATTCAACACACCTTCTTCCTCCTATTTTCCCAAGAATAACAACCCTGTGAGTTGGGATGGAAGAGAATGATTAGCTCCAGGTCACCTGGTTGGTTTTCATGCCTAAGGGATGAACTCATTGTCCTTGTTGTCTTTTACTTTCTATCCTGGTGCTTAACCACTAGGCCAACTGGCTCCTAAAATGCTAGGATAAAGTCCTTTCATTATAAAAGTTATAATCTACCATTCTGGTTCATGCAAGTTTATAGATGGATAGTTTTTGGCTTTCCAGTGATCGATCCAAAATCATCCAATCTGGCTACCTTTTGTGTTTAAAGAAGGTCTAAATCTGGATTCTAACCATTCCTAGACTGGCATCTTAATCACTGTACTGCACTGCCTCTCAATTATATATTCCTGATGGACATCCTGATAATATTAGGGTAATAGATTTGGATATTTCAGGCTCCAATCATATTTCAGCATATTTAAATCAAATGTCCCAATATTTGAATAGATTCTAAAGACATGTAAAGCTTTTATGATTTCATAGACATTTGCTTCAAGGTAACATTTATGGAAATTAATACATTACAATTTATAACTGGTCACTCACAATCACTCACATTCTCTTGAAGAAAACTGCTATTAGAATCCTCTTCTCCCAAGGTAAATTTTTGGATTTCAAACTCTTTAATAGTTGTATTTAAATAAGTATTTTAGTGAGAGTAAGTGATTTTGTCAGTGTTTACCAGATAACAACTGGTTGGCTTAAAAACAATCAACACAGCCAGTTGTTACAGGGTAAAAACTTTGAAGTCTTACACATTATCCAGCAAAAATTACAGAAGATAAAAAACATGTATAACTCTAAATCTCTGTTTAGGCAGGACAAGGAAACAGTTGTAGAGAGAGCAGAGTTTAGTGTCATGAGACAGTCACAAAATATTCACTATATTCACTATTTCAATTTTTCCTATTTGCTGTTACAGCATTTTATGTTCAATGCCAAAATAATTTGGCATTATTTTATGTAAGTGGGACATTATACACCAAGATTTTGGTACATCCTGCTCTGGCTCTGAAAGTGTACAGATACGATCAGTATGTGGTAAGGGAACCAAATCTGTACTGTAACTAAATTAACTGGTCCTGCCCTCCAATATTGGCCACTTAACTGTGGTGTATGGACAAATATATAACATTAATTTTTACATCAAAAAGGGTAAGAAAAGAAAAGAGTAATTTACAATATAATACTTAAAACTTCATAAAGAATGATTCATAGTGTTCCCTGCTGATAAGCACCTGTTTTAAAGCTGTTGCTGAAAAACACCGATAAAATGTTTATAATAATGCAGTGCAACGGTTTTTACCATCGCAAGTTTTCTATGTTTTAATCAAAAGATATACAGTATGAACATTTCCCATTTCAAAAGATCATTGTAATTATTTTTCTACATCCAGCTAAAGCAGAGGTCCAGCTATATCTGGGTGTTTTTTTTTTTAACTTTCAGCACAGTAGGATTTATATTTACTCCAACTGAATTGCATCATGCTTAATGGAAAATAGTTCTAGGACTTTGCAACTGTAGCTTGTATAGACACTGGTAGGCCAGTGACCTTGAACTGAATTGAGATATACCTACTTTTATAGTTATTAAAACTCCTTCCCCTTAGTTATTGATACTATGGTAATGATTGCCATACTAAGTCACTGCCATAGTGCCACCATTTTCATCTCCAGAGCCTAAGAAGCAGTTTGAAAGCAATCCCTAATTATAGTATATATCTTCCTTTCTGCTGACTGGAAATGTTTAGGATTAACCAAGGAATAACGATATCTGATTCAACCCTGACTGCTCTTTAGAAGGCCAGATCCTGAAGTTGAAACTCAAATACTTTAGCCAACTCATGAGAAGGAAGGACTCTCTGGGGAAGAGCCTAACGCTGGAAGCAATTGAAGGCAAAAGAAGAAAGGGACCACAGAGAATGAGTTGGCTGGATGGAGTCACTGAAGCAGTTGGTGTGAGCTTAAATGGACTCTGGGGGATGGTAAAAGACACGAAGGACTGGAGGAACATTGTCCATGGGGTCGCGATTGGTTGGACATGATTTCTCAACTAACAGTAACAAAATATCTGCTCTACTCCCGTTGCTACAGCAAACAGGTAATATTGTACATTGCTCCTCTGCACAAGTTTGTGTGTGTGTAGCTAATAGAACCAGAAACTGATGTTTCTCTGATCTTTAAAGATGATGCTTAATTTCTATCATGGTTTTGTTTATAATCTAATAAATATATGAAAGATTAGCCATCAGGAAAATGCTTTTGAATATACGGATTTGGTATGAGATGATGGTTCAGAAAACAAAACATTTTTAAAAAAACTTTATTAGATTTTTTTAAAATAAAAAAACTAACAAGACTAATAAGAGTTGAAATAAATAAGAGAAAAAAGTGAAGAATGGAAAAGAAAGAAAAAAAGCAGAAAGAAAGAGAAATACAAAGAAGTGACTTCCTTTTACAACAGATATAAGTATATATTTACAATCAAATTCTTTTACATTAAAGAAAGATGAGCATTGGGAGTTCACATCTGCTCATTAAATGCATATTTATATTGATATTAGTTTTAATATGAATGCATTATTTATTTTTCAAATTATGAGGTTGATTTACTGAATTCTGGAAATCTGCTTTTAAGTATACCACATCATGAGTCCTTGAGAAACAAGGAAGTTAGCAAGGAAATAAAAACTAAAGCAGCATATTGTAGCTCTCTTATGTGATTCAACATGTGGCTCGCACAAATGGAACAACCGCCATAGATTAAAGGCACAGCTTTCCTATTACCTACATCAGCATTCCTCAGTCTGAAATCATCAACGTGGTTTGGAGTGCAACTCCCACTGGCAGCCAATATGGCAATTGGGGAAGGCTGACATAAAAAAACAATACTTTTTACTTGCGTGTTTTCAGAGATAATATACTGATTCATGAATGAGCACTGTATGGGTGTGCAGATGTTCTCTGAATGCAGTCTTATAATCCTTCATGATTGGTTATAATGTCTAAGAGTACTTAGAATTGCAGTTCTATAGCATAATGGGGCCACACTTTGCTTATCCTATTACTGATGCACATTTCTGTATTAGATCTAAGAGATGTGTTGTGCTGTAGAATTTTGTTCAGGATTTAATTCACATTTCTAGCAGGCGGTGAATAATTCTGTGAATATATCTTCAGCAAACAATAGGAGAGTTTTCTGTTCTTCAAATTTCTGAACTTTTATCATCTCCCCAAATCAACTTTTCAAATACTTTTTAAAGTCTTAGATGCGTTTACAAAGAAATATAACATCATTGCTGTTCCATTCTGTAGTTTAATTTCTTAGCAACAACCAAGTATATCTCAGAAACTCACATATATTTAACTTTAATTCTGTCAAGAAAAGAGAGGTGATCCCTGATTAAGCATCTCGTATCCAGGATCCTTTCAGGAACACCAATATTGCTGTTAATACTATAGATAGCACATGTTAAAGGAAAATAAATTAGGTAGGAAAGAAGACATAAAAACCAATTTAAAAACAAAAGCAATGTGCTTTCTTCACTGGCTAGAAAAGTTAAAGATCAGTTCTATTTAGGATTACACTATCTGGTCTGTAAAAATCCAGGCAATCACTATTGGTAGCAACAAAGGGTAGAATTTGGGAAATCTAATTCTTTCCAAATCACCACACTCTTATATAGTAGCTCTAGCTTTGAGGTCTGTAGCTTTTCTAGCCTCGGAGCGTTCTACCTAGTCAGAAACTGTTTTAAGACCATGAAAGACCTAGGAACGGCAGGCAGAATATACAGTACATTTGAACCATGTTACACTTTAGTTCTTATGACATCCCACGTCAATCTAATCTTTGATTCTTTTCGGTATCACCATCCAAGAAAATAGAAATTTGGGACTGAAAATTTAAAATAATGAAATAGCCCTTGGTACTGTATTTCATACTGCATGTTTTATTGTATATAGCATGTAGACTTGCCTATAAAGTCACCAAGTCAGACACAACTAAATGGCTAACACAACGGTTGTGTTTTAACTTACTAGTGTTACTCTCTTAAAGAAAAAGCATTGGTTCATCTGATTATTTTATATATTGTATGTTATTTATTGTACCATTTTGTAGTCACTCCACTGATGCAAGAATAGGGCAATTTCTTTTTCAAGCGGTCCTGGCTAGAATAGCATGAGCAATTGAAAGATTTGTGGCCTTGCCTTTTTTTAAAATAAAATTTGGAGGCAGAAAAATTGGGCAAAGGGTAATAAAAATATTGCCCAAGTGATGTGAATAATCGATACATTATAGGTGAGAATAGATAGGGATAACATTTGTTTAAAAAAATCCATTTAAGAGGCATGATTATATCACATATTTGGCAGGCCGGTATTTAAACTGACATTCTATGAGGGCAAACAAGCAGAAAATAAATATTTGCCGGAAAGGCTTTGTCTGGAAAAATAGTGGGTGAGCCCATCGCTACTGAAGAAAGTCTGGCTTATACAAGAAACTGCAACAAAAACAGACACTGGGTAGAATTGACTGTTTTGAAAATGGTGCTGGCACTCCAACTGTTCTTTGACAATGTTGAAATAGCTACTTTTCAAGCAAACACTCCAAAAGCTAATGGTATAATAAATGTCTTAGCCTTTTCTAATGCTGTGCTATAGAATTCTTCACTTTTTTCTCTGTTCTCCCTCAGTTTAATATTTTTTTTTAAAAAAAAATCCAAAACAGTAGAGTATTTAAAAAGAATATTTGTGGACGGGGATGGATTTCCTGTAACGGGTGTCAAACTGGTGACATCACATCACTGTCATGTGACATTTCATCACATTTTCCCCCTTAGGAGAGCTGGGCTGCATGTGGCCTGCACATGATGCATCCGGCCCGCAGCTGCCAGTTTGACACCCTGCAGTGTAATTTAACTACACCCTGCAGTTAAGTTAGGTGTTTCTCAATAATTTAAAGATGTGTGGACTTCAACACCCAGAATTCCTCAGCCATTGTAGCTGGCTGAACAATTCTAAAATTAGCCCATACATTGTAAAGTTGCTAAGGTAGAGGAACACAGCGATAACATTTCCCAAAATTCCATTGAACTTTTTCAGACCTGAGAAAATAGCAGCCAGAAATGCTGCTCAGTGAGAGGAGATGTGTAGCAGTAGCACAGAAAACAGATGATAGATTTCAGTACAGTGTATTAGTCATCAGTATTTCACAATATTCTTGCTATATTAACTACTATTGAGTTAACAGAGTAACACTAAGGGTATTACTAAGGGTGATAATTTCTTAGGCTAATTAAAGCCATAAAACAGACTAAACAGGGTAGGAGTTGAGGCCAAAATATTCAATAGCAATAAGCTAGATTCTAGTATTAATCATATGCAGTGTTTTGTATTTTAGTCAGTACTTATGGCTAAAATACAGTCTGTTCTTTTATTATTCATCCTATCATTTATTTTATTTGCAGGCCATTTTCCATCAGACCTCAAGGTACACACACACCAACTTGAGCTTGGTGGGGTTGTTTGAAAAGTGTTTTAGAGGGTGTTTTGATTGAGCCTTATTTCAACTCCTTTTCCCTGTGCCTTTCTGATTTTAATGTAATGATGAAAAGCATTGTTGCAGCTGATTAAAGTCCATCCATTCCTCCCATATAACACATATTACTCTGTATTTATGCTGCTCCTCCCACATATTACTCTGTATATAACTAATGGAATATTAATTATTCCATTCTGGATAGAGAATAACAGAGTAATAGACTTGGAAGGGACTTTGGAGTTCTTCTAGTCCAACCACTCCTCAAACAGGAAATCCTGTAACATTTCAGACAAATGGTTATCCAGTCATTTCTTTAAAATCTCCAGTGTTGGAGCACAGCTTCTAGAGGCAAGTTAGTCCACTGATTAATTGTTCTGTCAGGAAATTTCTCTTTAGTTCCAGGTTGTTTCTCTCCTTGATTAGGGCTACATAGGGCTAATTTTGATCCAATTCTTTTAATTTTTGTACTGTATGTTTTTTAAAGCCCTGTAAACCGCCCTTTCGGAAAAGGGCGGTATATAAATATAATTAAACAGAAATAGAAATAGAAATTGTTTCCAACTATTGCTTCTTGTCTGTCTTCAGGTGCTTTGGAGAATAGCTTGATCCCCTCTTCTTTGTGGCAGCCCCTTAGATAATGGAGAGCTATTGCTATCAGGTCATCCCAGCCCTTCTTTCCATTAAGTTGGACATACCCAGTTTCTGCAACCTCTCTTGCTATGTTTTAGCCTTCAGTTCTTTAACCATCTTTGTTGCTCTTCTCTGCACTCTTTTAGAGCATGGGTGTCAAACTGGTGGCCCACAGGCTGGAAGCATCACATGCAGGCTACGCCCACCCCAGCTCCAGACAGGCAAAAAATGTCGCAATACCTCACTTGACATCACATGATGTGATCGAGTTTGACACCCATCTTCTAGAGTCTCAACATCTATTTTATGTCACGGCAATCAAAACTGGATGCAATATTCCAAGGGTGGTGTTACCAGGCCATTATAACATGGTATTAACCCTTCATGTGAGCTTGATTCTGTACCTCAGTTAATGTAACTAGAACTGTGTTGGCTTTTTTTGGCAGCTGCAGCACACTGGAGCAGTAATATCAGGCACAAATTACCAAGCCAGCTTCTGCAGAACACTCTTTTCTGTCAGGACTATGAAACTGCCTGGCTGATTTTGATTCTAGTCTTCTCACAATGTGTAGCATGTGGACAGCATTTATGAAATATTTATTATTAGTAATACATTGTTAGTATTAATCATATGCAGTGCGGCGTTCATCTCTGATGCTTTTGTCACTGAACTCAGTACATTAAATCAGAAAGCATCAAAAAGAATATTCAGTGTTATACATGACAACTGGGATCTAGAGCAAAAGATTGCTGTTTATCCTTACATCCCCTGCTCAATCCACAGTACTTTGTCTCCAAATGGATAATTGAATAAAATAAATGAGACAGAGCAACTTACACTAATCAGTATGTTCTTTCTGCCCAGTTTTTCTGCTTTTCTCTTCTAGCTGACATTTAACATTCTTCAGTCTTAAAGTCCACTGAGTATGCACAGTTCCATTTGCATTCCAGCTCCCATGTTTAATTTTTTGGTAGCTTGTCTTTTTTTAAAAAAATATGTTTTGTACTTTTTCATAAATGTGGCTCAACTCTTTCTTATTTTTTATCTTTCTTATTTTCATGAATATGATTAACAGGTATTTCCCCATTCTAAATTAATGAATTGCTTTCAGCTTCTTGTGCTAACCTAGTAAGATAATTTTGCATTTTATTTCTGTCTTAAAAGGTATTAACTATCCCACTCACCTTTGGGTCATCTTGCAAATTTGGTAACACTTTCTTCAAACCATTAGGAAGAATCTTTATAAGCAGAAGACCAAAGAATGATCATTGTCGAAGTTTACTTGTTTTTTCTCTCTAATATGATAAAGGACTATTGATGGTCACTCTTAGTTTTATTTTCAAACAAGCTGTGTTTGAAAATTGCCATGCCAACTACTCCACAATTATGTTGCTAATTATGCATGCCAGTCCATTTGTTTGCTGAAGTTAAGTTATATTATACCATTTATTAAGAATATTATCCAATAAAAAAGAAGTAAGATTGGCAACATTTATTCTGTGCGGTCCTTGGTCCTCTCTGAGCTTGATGGTTTGCTTGCAGACATTTCATTATCAAACTAGATAACATAATCAGTACTAGAATTGTGTGGGGTTTTCTTTTATTTTTATATACTTTTGGCTTGCTCTGTCAGTTTGATGGGAGTATTCTTGATAGTTCCTTGATTAGACTGTTTACTGTTAGCTTGTTTGTCTGCATTGGTACTTCTTGGTTGTTGGTCTAATATTAATCTTGGTGTTAATGTCTGCTCATATTCATGCTGTTTACTGGTGAGGAAGTGTTTTTGTCTTTTTTGTTTCCTTTTGGGTTTTTTATGGTTTTGAGTGGTATGTAGATATCATTTATCTCTATGTGCCTAGTTGCTTAGTGCCTATGGTCCATTAAGCTGAGTGCCAGACCTCCAGGAATTCTGCTTTTTTGGCAAACCATAAGTATACAAGTATAAAATAACGACAAACTCACTCACTTAGAGCACCAATGTTTGGAAATGAAACATCTACAAGAAAACCAAGCTGAGAGAACACCAAGAATCCCACAGTTCAACCTCAAGCTACAGATATTCTCTGTTGTCAATTACATTTGTTCTTAAGAAATTCATGCTGACTTCCTGTAATTACTATTTTGTTTCAAAGTAGATGGTGGTTTTTATTTTTATTTTATTCTCTAATAAGTGTGTTTAACTTTGATTTATGGGTATCAAAGAATAAAATGTTGGAAGATCAGTCAGGAATTTCCTGGAAAGGGTGTGCTTGGCAATCTGTTTCATAATGTATGTCAAGATAATTAAAATGTTGTCATGTGGGATAAGTTACATAAAATATAATGTCATTCACCTTTGAAAAATCTGATGTTGGATAACTTTATTCACATGTTTCATTTGCTCGGTGAGGCTTCAGTAGATGCTAACAAAAGTACTGCTCTTGTTAGTTGTAGTATTGCATTATTGCCAGATTCACTCATTAGCATTTCTGAGCAGAAATGCATATTTTTAACATGCAGTGTAACTCCTTCCTTTTTATTGCCAATGTTCCTTTTGAACACATTGTATGTTTTAATAGCTCCTGTCCTACTATCTCACTGGATCTCCAGTATCACTATTAAATCATATTTGCCTTTTTTATACTCTAAGAAATAATATATAGAGTTATAGACAATGGAAACCGTGTCATTTTAAAGCTCTTTATAATCAGAAGTTCTTTCTGATTTTTGACTGAATGATTTTAAAAGGCTTTATTTCAGCCTCCTAAAAATTCTTGAAGTAGATAATTATGTCTCTTAAAGTTCTTCAGTTTTCATTTATGCCAAGTTGTTTTCAGGCAGGAACAGAAACAAGGAACACATATTTATTTATTTATTTATTTATTTATTTATTTATTTATTTATTTATTTATTTGTTTGTTAGATTTATATACCGCCC
>JANHFR010006123.1:27172-40755 GCA_032468015.1 Mimophis mahfalensis | reverse complement strand
TTCTTGAGGAGGGGCCTCACCACCGCCTCCTTCAAGGCGGCAGGGAAGAACCCCTCCTTCAAGGAAGCATTTATAATCCCTTGGAACCAGCCCGTGCAGCCTCCCGGGTGGCCTGGACCAACCAGGAGGGGCATGGGTCCAACAAACAGGTGGCGGTGCTAAGCCCCCCCAGTATCCTGTCCACACCCTGAGGAGTCACCGGATCAAACTCTTCCCAGGTAACAGTCACAGGACCAGCCCAACAGTCAGAGTCCAAACCCTCCCGAATTGGAATGATTTTATCCTGCAAGTATCGCGAAAAATCCTCAGCTCTACCCTGCAAGGGGTCCTCCCCGTCCCCCTGGTGTAAAAGGGAGTGGGTCACTGTCAACAGATTGGAGTGGCAGACTTCCAAGGTCCCTTCCAGCCTTAGGTTTCCCTTCTCTGACCTCATGGTCTTGATGGTGGCTGTTCTAATCACGTGAAATGATTCTCCTACATCAAATTTAGCTCAGTTTGGTCATTCATATCTTGGAGGGTTGCTAGATGCATCCAAGCATTCTGTCAAGATGAATTCTTTGAGTTCTGTGTTCTCACTCTCGTGCTGCTAGGATCAGTACTAGTAGCAGATTCCTCTTGGATAGGAAGCAATCACTTGGTTTTTTAATTTTAATTTTAATTTTTTATTTATTTTAGCAATCACTTGGTTTACATAGGCAGGGGCTTGTGGCCAGCATGTTGCTGCCTTACATGGCACAGGGAGACTGGAGGGCAGGTTAATGTTTTAGTCTACACCAGGGAGGCGTAGGTTGAGTGCTACTCAACCTTGCAGTTCACTTTAGGTCTCCCTCCTAGGGTGGCAGTTGGAAGGATCAAGTAAAAGCAGAATAAAAATATAAGAAAGATGATCTACCTCAGCTGGTTTATTTAAAGACTACTGTAAACAAACAATTCTATCAGCTTGCTGTCAAGACTGATTTGTGTAACTATAGTAACCCTCAGCTTTGCTTGTGTGCCCTCCAAGTGCAGGTCCCCCTTGCTCCGAGTAGCTGTTGGATGGGTCTTGCTGTCCAGCTTCCTCCCTCCATCTCTCTTGCGGTCCCTCTCCCAAGCAAGTTGGCTGAAGTTATCGGCTGCTGTGAGTGGAAAACAAGGCAGCTTGTTAGTTAAGACGGTGGTGTGTGGAGTGGCCAGGTTATGCGCAAGGAGTGGCCCTCCCGAAACCTTTCAGTCATGAAAGATGGTACCGTCTTTCATGAAGTCTGAAAGGAGATTGGACTTTCTGCTGTTAAAAAAATGTCTCAAAGTATCTCTTCTGATTTGGAAGCTAGTTAAAGGTAGGCTGAGTGGCGTGAAAATTTAGAAGGTCCTTGAAATCCAAGGGGTTTCTGCATCAAATGAGAGGTACTTGGTGGGTCCTCCAAGGGTTGCTCCTTAAGGCTCATCATGTTTATTAATGACTTGGAAAGTTGAAAAGAACATTGATCAGATCTGTAAATGGCACCATCTTGGGTGGGATGCCTGACCTCTTAGAGCAGGACTGTCAAACTTGTGGCCCAGGGGCCAGATGCATCACTGCTAGCCACGGCCACAGCCGGTTTAGCAAAAGGGGGGTGGGAGTTGTGATACATCACGTGATGCCACCATGGCAATGAGTGTTTGACACCCCTGTCTTAGAGCATCAAAATGAAATTCAGAACTTGTCCATCCCACCAGGTAGGCCAGACTAGGAATCAACTCCACAGGAAGGTTAAAACTGCTTTTATTAACGTTTATAATAACAGAATCTCACAAGTCTGATTGTGCTGGCTCCTCCTCTTCCTTAGATACAGGATGAGAGATGCCTCATTTGGCAATACTATTTCTGAAAAAGATCTTGGAGTAGAAGTTAATTGCACCTTGAGTATAAGCCACAAAAAAAGAAAAATGCTGTTCTACATTGCATCAACAAGTGTACAGTATAATTTCCAAAGCAGGGAATATTGTGCATCAAGTATGGAGCCTGATTCTCAGCATCATAGTTTAAAAAGGGTTCAGATAACTGAAAGTAGTTCAGAGAAGAGCAACAGGGAGGATTAAGGCAATGTAAATTAGACCTGTAAGAGAAAATGGTGGAATACGAGAAGGGTTGGGAATCCCTTCTAACCACCTCATCCTGTGACCTGAGATCCATTCATCACTAAAGAGATTCTGGGTAAACAAACAGATTTCGAACTGTGTAATCCAACGTCTTCTTCTCTTTTTGGGGTCTTTGAATTTAAAGCTCTGCACAGCTCTCCTAATTTCCATGACAACGAAGGCCAGAATAGTGAGCCGAGTATTTTTCAGTTACAGCTGTAAAAAAAAATCCAAAAGAGCAGGAGAAATGATGGCTTTTGAGAGAGTTACTGACTAGATGACAGAGTGCAAGAAGAATTAATCAGTCCTGCAAGAAAGAAGGCCTCACCTCTGAGGCCATGGCCCAGAAGCAAAGATTCTGCCTGTTTGGGGCGAGTGCTCCGAGGGAAGATGGATGGGCAAAAGTCTTCTTGGCAGAGCTGAGGGAAATGGAAGGAGGAGAGCAGAGGGAGCAAAATGGGTGGGTTGCACGAGGCTACCTGATGCTTCTGGGAAGAGGGGGAGATGGACCTGGGTCTGTGGAGATGTCAGAATGGAGTCTCAGGGGCCCCTAAGGGAAAGCCGTACTGTTAGCTCATGAGATGCTAAAAAGTAATTTTTAACCATGGTTTGCTAAATGGCCTACAGTGGCTTGTTCACAGATAACATTCTAAAAATTTGCACAATTCTCAACTACCACAGCTGGGGTTTGTACATTATTCTGAAGTAAAAATGGAAGGCTAATTTACTGTTGTAACATGTTAACTTGGTCCTTGAAATGCGGTTGTATCTGCAAGTTGTAAGACAAGCAGGGTTTTCTGGTGAAAGCCATAGGTGCCTCCCGCTGCCTTGTGGAGCTTCTCGTGATGTCCTTGAGCAGATAAAAATGCACTCAAGTCAAGCTCAATGTTGGGTGGACTCACAGTAGTCCTCTACTTACAGCCTGCCCATTTATGGTCATAAGTCATGAGGGTCATAAAGCAGGTTGCCCCAAGCCTGGACCCGTTTTTAATATCATTTTGCTTAAGTTGTTCTTAAATAATGATCCCATTATTTGCTGAGGGCCAGTTTTGGGGGGGGGGGGGAGAGCTGGGTTTTGGCAAAAACATGAATTGTTGTCATGCAACTATGGGATACTGCAAACAGCTATAAATGCAGGCCAGTTGCTGAGCTCCCAAAAGGGAGTCACATGACCCTGGGGGGCATCATAACCTCTGAACTGGGCAGAACCGGGCTGGTTGCTGATCCATTGTAGCTGTGAACACTTGCTAAGTTGCATCATAATAGGTCATACTACCTGTGTCCAGTTTTCTTTGCCCCTGTATCAAACTGATTTGCCATTGTCTTTGTCTGCATTATTTGTTTAGGTTTCTCAGTTTAGCTTTATTCATCTTTATGGCTTGTATGGCTGCTGATTTCACAACAGTGACTGTGAAACAAAGATTAAAACAGCAACTACAACCGTATCTGTTCAAATACCTCCGTAACACCGCCTTAAATAAAATGCCCACTTGGCTGGGTCTTTATAGCTGCCTTTGAGCCCAGGAAAAACGTGTCTCCTGTAAGGCACATCTTCAGAGGGTCTGTGCTGGATCCAAGGCACGATTGGCCATTTGGGTCCAAATGATGCACAGCTCCCATTCTCCTGAATTTCCCAGTTCACGAGTAACCTATTTGCCACTAATGCATGGTAACAATTTCCTCCTCCTGATTGCATCAGCCCAGCTGAATTACTGGCTGCAAAGCAATGCTGAAATAAATCTCATGTCTAATTACTCTTTTGTATTTAAGCCAGTGAAGAAAAAGAAAATAAAACGTGAAGTCAAGATTCTGGAGAATCTGCGTGGTGGAACCAACATTATTAAACTGATTGATACAGTCAAAGATCCAGTGGTAGGTATCAGGATCAGTGAAAGATACTGGCATTCTTTGCTTCACCAGAGAATGGAATTAGAAGCTTTTAAATTACATTCTGATTTGTATATATTTGTTTCATTTGTGTCTGTGTGTGTACGCACACATTCACATATCTGTTGGGAAAGCTGAATGGCCAGGCTGGGGTCAGATTATCCTGGAGAAGGTCTTTGTGGGATCAGCTAAGAATCCTCACTGGCTTGATGGTGCATCCTCCATCTCACTGCATAGAGAACAGTTGGATTTGGATTTCTAATTGGTTTCTGAAAGGTTTAATATTCTTTCAGACAGACCTCTCCTTCAGTCCTTTCCTTCAGTCAGGAAAGAGGAAGAAACCAGCAAGGATGAGATAATTCAGTGCTGCCCGCTATATCTTTAATGAGAGAAACCAATTTGAACCAATTGAAAAAAAATCCCTTGAAATAATTAGGAAAATGGACTAGAACAGAATGTAATTAAATTGAACTGTTCTCTTTTTCAGTCAAAGACTCCAGCTCTGGTGTTTGAATACATCAATAATACAGACTTCAAGGTGAGTCAGAAATGCTTGGGGGATGAAATGTGGAGTTGCTCTTCTGGCAGAACAAACTGTGGAGCTTTTAAGGCAGTTTGCAAGAAGCTGACCTGCCAGCCAGAAGTTGGTGGTGGCAAAGTTCAAAGAAAGCTGTGCAGAGCCAGTTCATTGCCTTGCCTGGAGAATCAGTCTCAGGAGAGCAGGCAGGGGGTCATGCCACACTGATCTCTGTGTGGGAATTAGAGTTGCGCTCTTCGTTTGGGAACTGGGCTAAACTTTGAAGTGTACAGTAGTTCTGGCGGATTTAATTCCGGTTTGGGTGTTGTTGGGTTTTTTTGGAAAATTAAGTCCAGGCTGTAGAATAGGTAGGATCTGGGACAAGTTTGTTGAACATAACATTGCAAAAAATTATAATAATTTTTTAGAGAGAAAGCCAAAAAGAATTAGCTGTGTGTTTACACTGCTGACACTGTAAGACATCTTCAAGCTGGGAATGAACTCACAGAGACATCAGCAGCTGTTTAATAGGAACAGAGAATTATGAATAAAATTGCACACCTAAAGGACATCTGTAAGAAGAGCAGCAGGTCTGGAGTGGAAAAAAAATGAAACTATAATTTTTTTAGAAGAACATTGATATTGTGGTTGCATTAGAAGGTACATACATTGTGGGAATATTATAGAGAGAAGGAGCCCCCAGGTATCAGTGAAATAATCAGTGGATGTAAAATCTAATGGAACTACCAGCGAATGTGCCTTCAGATAGAGGGCATAGAGTCTAATAAATTAGAAAAGTGGATAGAACAGATACCTCCACGGGATTATTGAAATTAAAATCCAGCAAGCCAGAGTAGTCCAAAGGATATTCCACTTCCCCTGAGTTACCAGGGGCCATTTGTGTTAGTGAGAGAAATGGGCTGGTCGTGATGGGTTTCTTCTACTATCACTGATGCTATTTGGGCAAATACCCAGTGCCCAGATCTCAGGGGCAGAGGGCCTTCTCCACATTCACAGCCTGCTTCTTGAGGTTGTGGGTAGCAAGTATTGAGGAAATGAATCCTGTTTTGGTATCTGGTTCAGTTCACTAGCCCTGGTCATACAAAAGAAGTTGGCTGCCAGTGTAGCTAATTAATTAGCAAAAGAAATGAATTTCTGAAGAATGGTATCCAGTCCAGGTGTGTATCAATATGATATATTCTGGCAGAACTAGCTGGTGTTAGTAATCTGGACTGGTAAGAAAGCAAGAAATCCAATGCATTAAAACAATCCAATTTTGTTTTGAATAAAGGAAGCCAGTCTGATCAGCTCTTGAAAAATAAATATATGAAGAGGTGGCTGAAGGATGTGTTTTGTGTCTGACTTACTTAAGTATACTGATTTTCTTCCCAAGGAAGAATCTGGGAAATTATGTCGAGAGGCAATGAAGAGACCTTCTAAATACTTGCCTGATAGCCAAGGTCCTTCCAGAGCTCACGTATGACACATTTGGCCATGTAATAAGCATCTGTGCCACTTCCTGAGCCGATGTTTGGAATGTAGCCTCAGAAGCCATGTCTTTCCAGATTTTAGATTTTCTGTGGACGAGTGCAAAGGTGATCAGGGGGAATACATCATAAATCTGGCAGGGTTTGGAGGAGAGAGCAGTGTCTTCTATGGGTTGTAAGTTTTAATTGTGTACCATCCTGACTCATGAGGGGGCTGTTACAAGAATTGTGTAAGCAGAGAATAGATAAATCATTTTAAGAATGGAGGGAAGTTAAGGTCCTCAGTTACCCACTCTGCAAGCCGTGCCGTTTAACTTTTTGCCAGTAATTTAGGTGAGGGTTGGAAGCAGGGCAGGGGCAACATTGCTGTCACTACAGTGCAGATCAGATTAAAGTGTTAACGATGCCTTCGTAAGGTGTTACGTCTATCCTCCCCTGCAGGATAGAAGTATTTTCCTTACAGGGTCACCATAATAGCAATAGCAATAGCATTTGATTTATATACCGCTTACCCTCCCTAAGCAGAGTCAGCCTCTTGCCCCCAGCAATCTGTGCCCTCCTTTTACCCACCTCAGAAGGACGCAAGGCTGAGTCAACCTTGAGCCTGGTGGGATTCAAACTGCCTAATTGCAGGCAGGTAGCAGCAGCTGAGTACTACATACTACACTTTACTCACTGTACCACCACGGCATAAGCATTGGTGAGCAGGTTTTGGTGCCTCAAGTAGCAATTTAGAACAGGGTTCTAGGTATATTCTGGGTTCTGACTGCTTTGTATTAATAGAACTTCTCAGCTGTAACCTGTTAATGTTGCTGTTCATCAGAGGTCAGCTTTGCATGTGGAGATTTCCCTACGCCAATGCCTGTTAGAATGCCAGCTTGTTTTTACCTAACCACTTGGCAGTCTTCCCAGCACGAGTTTTTCACTTACTTTAAACACCTCGCCTATCTCCATGGGATCTTCATCAGATTGCAGGCGGTGGGTAGAGAAAACAAGCTATAGGATCCTGCCCCGTACCTTGCCTTTCCAGGGCCATTTCAGGCTTTGTCAGTCTCCTCTTAGTCCTTCTAGACACCCTGCTGAATGCAGAAGAGCATCTGCAGCCACCCAGTCAGGACCTAAGGCGTAAAAGGTCCTGGAGCCACAAACCTGACTTATATTTTCTTGTGTTTCTTTCAGCAACTGTACCAAATTCTAACCGATTTTGATATTCGGTTTTATATGTATGAATTGCTCAAGGTGAGTGTTCACAGTTTTAATTATTAGAAATTCTAAACTTTTAAATTATAAATTTAAACCCCTAATATTAAACTTTTAAATGAGGGAGCAGCCATTTACAAAGGCGTTCATGGTGCCTAAATTTAAGTTTTCTCAGATGGGGAGTTGTGTAATGATCACAAATCACTTTTTAAAATTTTCTCCCAAAATAAAGAGAAATCGGAAAGTTTGAGAATGGCACCAGTGTCTTTGCTTCAGCATTAAAGGCATACAAACGTTGGTTGAGCTCCAAAACGTTGCAGAATCAGAACTGAACACATGTTTGGCTAAAGCCTTTGGGTGGTTCATATATCACTCTAAGTTATCTTTAGTCTGTTGAGTAAACTCCAACTGACCTAGTTTACATAGTACTCCAAGCTTTAAAGAATAATTCACAATTAAATTCACAATTAACTGCTAACTTTAAAGAATAATTCATAATTAACAATTACTCCAAGCTTTAGAGAGTTCTGTCTGTGGAGGGATGCGCTAATGGGCTTGGGTCCAGATCTCCAGAATGGCCATGCTCTGAACCCCCAGTAATTTTTAGACTTTATACTGCTGGACAATGGTTTGTTCCCAGGTCAGTTAATTTTGCATAGGATGAAACGTGGCACAGCCAGTGCAGCCCACCCCACACCCCTTACATTCCGATTTTCTCTTCTGTCCCAAATACTGTAGAATACACTATAAGTTGCTCCAGACTATAAGATGCCCCTAGCTTTTGGGGAGGAAAACAAGGGTGGGGGGAATCTGCTGATCCCTGCTGCCTGGAACGGGCCAAAAAGGGACGTGTGGAAACCGCCAATCAGCTGCTTGTGCTGAAGCTGACCAAGCTGTTTGCTGCAAAGAGGTGAATTGCTGGGGGGGCAGAGGCCAATGGGTGGGGTCAGCGGATGGGAGGGGCTTCGGCAACATTCGCTCTATAAGACGCACAGATATTTCCACCCACTTTTTTGGGGGAACTGCGTTTTATAGTGTGAAAAATATGGTAACTGCCATGCAGGGGATGGGGAATGTGTGTGTGTGTGTGTGTGTCTTTCGTTCTTCTGCCTGTTCTTGCCCATTGTTGGCTTCCACTTCAGTTTCTAGAAATTATAGCAGATTCTAACGGAAGCGTGGGCTCGGGACAAGGTGGGGGTTAGTAAGAAGGCGCCAATTTCAAATCAAATACCCTCCTAGGCCCCCAATAGCATTTCTGCTCGACACGTTGGCTTTGAGGACAGGTTGTTCCTGCCCGGTTGAGGAGGCTCCCCGGAGTAAGGGCTCAGCACGAACCCTGAGAGCAGCTTTCCCTACTCAGATGCTGGGAGTTTGTTGTGCCCAGGCAGGGTTTGCTCAGGCTAAAATCTGGGCAGCATTGTTTCAGGTGCCAGAAGTTGATTATTTCTTGAAAGCATTGATGCTTGGAACCAGGTTTCATGCAAACGAAGGGATAGAAAAAGAGCGGGAAAGGGAGCATCCTCAAGCAGCAGAGGCTGAGCCAAACGGGGGAAGAAGGCAGGCTGGCCCAGGGGAGCTGGTGGAAGGGCTCTCCCGTCCATCCCTCTTGCTTCTGAGGCTGCCTCAAATGGCCCTGGGAGGGGGCTTCCCAGTCCTGAACTGGTCTTGAATTGGCTGCTGATTCCTTTGAGGGTGGGGCTGGTTCTTGGTTGTTCCTCCCACTATTGTGCTTTCAAGTTTTTTTAAAAAATATTTTTGACTTTTTTTTTGTACTTGGTTTTTGCAATTTTTTTTTTAGTATTCTTGTTCATGGCCCAAAGCCATTTGGAGTTGGGCAGCATTATAAACATAATTTCTGAGCGAATGTTTTTTGCAGGCCTTGGATTACTGTCACAGCATGGGGATCATGCACAGAGATGTCAAGCCCCATAACGTCATGATCGACCATCAACAAAAAAAGGTAATGCTTTTGAAACGTATCGGGGGGCCCTGTCCCCCTCCTGTCCCTGTGCATCAGAGATAGGTGGCATGAATATCTTGAGGACTAGAATCTTTATTAAAGTTATTTAACCATGTCAATTATATATAATACTAATAAAAGTATATCAATAAGAGGGAAAGAAAACAATAGCATATGTTCAGAATAAGTCATCACCCCTACAGTTAAACTCAATCTGATCTAAATATTTTGTCCTCTTCAAAGTGTCCTTCCTTGCAGAAAGTAAAACAGTTTCTCTTGAACGCTCCAATATTTTTGAGTTTTTAAATAGGAATCAATACAGCTGGAAGGGACCTTGGAGGTCTTCAACCCCCTGCCCAAGCAGGAGACCCGACCATCCCAGTCAAATGGTTGTCCAGTCTCTTTTTAAAAGCCTCCAGTGATGGAGCAACCACAACTTCTGGTGGCAAGCCGTTCCACTGGTGAATTGTCCTCAGAAAGTTTCTCTTTAATTCCAGGTTGATTAGTTTCCACCCATAGTTTCTCATCCTGCCCTCTGGTGCTTTGGAAAAGAAGTTGACCTCCTCTTCGTGGAGCCTCTCAAATACCGGAATACTGATGTCATGTCCCCCTAGTCCTTAGAGTCCAGGTTTACTAGACTCGCCGCTTAGAGTCTAATAATAGGACTCCAAGTAAGCAGCCTAAATAAGAGTCTAAATAAGACTCTAAGCAAACAGCCTTTACTGCAGAGTAGAGTTTGCAGTCCAGTAGAAGGTGTTGGCGCTCCACAAGTGCCCAGCCTTTCCTAAATTGGGACTCCATGAAACCTCCTAGATCTTACAGGGAGCCCATTTATTCCGAAGGAGCACTAGAAAAAGCTCTTCTGAGATGTTGAGGCCTGTAAGTTGTTAAATATTTTTCCAGTTGGGAGGCTGGTTTGCGTTGAGCCAGCTGCCTCGGAGACTCCCCCTGTGTAAGGGCTGCAGTGTCATCCTGGCGGCTCCTTCAGACCTGAGCGGGCTGGGGGTTGGAGGGAGAATCCGAGAGGTGAGGTCTGACAGTTGGGTTGCCTGTTGTACGTCTTCCCGAGCAGGTTTGTGCCTGGGAGTCCTGAGCTATATGTCAAATGGCACAAATTCCATACTCATCTGCCCGTTTTTTCCTCCTCTAATGTGAAAATGTGGATGGCAGAATAGCTGCTTACTGTATTAGAAGACTGCAGTATCAGTTCTCTTCTTTGTTCTTCAGAAAAATCTGAAAAAAGAAAGGAAAAACTGTGGAATAAAATAAGTCAAACCATAGACTTAAAAAATATAATTTGCAAGAGAAGGGAAAGATGAACTTCTACAGTTAACAAAAAATGAGAAGCCAAACAGATAAGAAGAATCAACTAAAACAAATTCATAAAAACAATAAAACAGTTATGAAGATGACTTCCTGCAATGGATAGCTGGTTGCCCCTAGACCTCCTATGGGAGACTGTTTTATAACACACAGCCATATCTTCCTCTTCCTTATTTTGATTTGGATCCCATTGTCTGCCAAAACCCAGTGGAACCCAGGAAAGGGCAAGAAGGCTAACCACAGGGCTGGATAAGTTACCAGTCCTGAGTGTTTTAGCCACTTGGGCCTCCACTGAACTAAGCAACTGGAAGGGACAGAAATAGCAATTGGGGTTCTCCAGTCGCCTCTTGCTATTGGGGCTTCCGCTTGGAAAAAGCTGGAAGGAAGAATTCCTTGACATGAGAACTATGAAGCAGTGACACAGCTTGCCTGCCAGAGTTGTGGGAGCTCTGTGCTCGCTGGTTTTTAAGGAAGGACTGGATAATCATTTGTCCAAGATGGCCTGAGAGCTCCTCCCTTAGGCAGGAGGTTGGGTTAGAAGACGTCTTCCAAGGTTGGTTCTAGCCCCTTGGCTCTACAAGTCCGTAAGGCCCTCAGACGACCAGATTCTCGTCCCTGAGCTAACCAGCCCATCGATTCCTTCTCTCCTTAGGACCCAGCCATCCCTGCGCTTCCCCAGCAGCAACCCTGGCTCTACCTGGCACCTTCCATTTCCTTTCCAGGTCTTTGTCTCCATTCCTTTGGACGTCCTCTAGTCTAGTCTAAAGCCGAAACAGGCCAGGAAAAGGGGCTTCCTCCCCCTTCCTGCCATATGGATGTTGGGTGCAGCTGGTTTTGCATCCTTAGGAGGAGACCCTTGAGAATGGGGTGGGAAGCCCAGCTTGTGCTTGGAGGCAGAGCTGGTGCCTGTTGCAGAGACTTCTCCCTTGCAGTTGGCTTTGTGGATAGAAGCTGGTGGGGGGCCTTCTGGCTTAGTTGCCAGGCGTCTGGTCGCTGTTTTCTAACAATGAACTTTCTTTAGGTGAGTCTAGTGAGTTATGTGAATCATCCAGCAATTCGCCATCAGATGAGTAGTGCCAGTCTGAATGTATGAGGCCGAGCAGAGGGGCAGAATGGAGCTGCCGGGCAGTCTTCATTTGCCAGAGTGTATTCAGCAGCTGGGCGTTTTGTCTGTTCGCAGTTGCGGCTGATCGACTGGGGCTTGGCAGAATTCTACCATCCAGCTCAGGAATACAATGTCCGGGTAGCTTCAAGGTACTTCAAAGGGCCAGAGCTTCTCGTGGACTACCAAGTAAGATTTGCCCTCCGTTGTGGGTCTCGCTCTGAGAAACTGATGTGTGCCAGTGCTGCTTTCCAAAAAGGGTTAGCGGGTTTTGCTACAAAGGATGGAAAATTTAAAATAGATTAAAAATACGGGACAGCAACTCCTGGGAGAAGACACCGTGCTGGTTGGCGTGCCTTTTGTAGCTGCCATTTCCCCCCCTTAGACGCCAGGAGCTTAAGTTGTGCGCTGGCAAAACGTTTTTTAGGAATATTTGGGAAATGGTTGAGTATCATGTAGCTGTGCTACAGATGTGGTAGCCCCGGCCCAAATTGCCTTGCCATGCCCCTTAGGCTAGAACTTGGGGTCTTTTCCAGCCTGCTGGAAACGGAAAGACCAGCTCTCCGTTACCGGCATTGCACCCGAACCACTGAAAACCACCTGGCCCCAGACTCCGAGGCTCGCAGGAAATACCTGGTGGCCAAAGGAGGTCTTGACGACACCTGCTGGGAGGAGAGCAAAACACGGGCCTTAAAGATAGGAGGGTTCCTCTTCACTGGAGCGCTCGGTCCTCTTTGCCCTGTTAGGTGGTAATTCTGAGCGCACTTCCTGGGGTTCAGGGGCTTTGCAGAGGGAGCATCATCCCTGAAGCCTGGGTAGGTTTGGGTGGAAGCGCAGGGAAAGGAAAAGGAAATCGGGAGGTAATACTAGCACAGAAGAGGCAACTGGCCCTGACTGCCTAGGGTCAAACCTGAGTCTGGGCCACGTGTTCCTGATGCGCATGGAACGCCTCTGGGAAACCGGTGGTGGCCGTCCGTTCAGGTTAGGGTTAGGGTTAGAGCCACGGCTGGAATTTATGTCTGAAACCGCTGCCTTCCCTGGTGCTGGAGCAGAACTCTTACCTAAAAGGTGACAAGAGTGTGTTTTGAAATGGAGCTGCAAGTGACGCTTTCATCGTTTCGTTCTGCTGTTTCCTCTCCCCCCCAGATGTATGACTATAGTTTAGACATGTGGAGCTTAGGCTGTATGCTGGCCAGCATGATCTTCCGGAAAGAGCCCTTTTTTCACGGTCAGGACAACTATGACCAGGTGAGAAACGGGGGGCCGAGGGTGGCTGTGGCCTCCAGCCTCTGCTGCCCAAAGGTGGCCCCGGCCTCCAAGATCTGCCGGGCTTCTTAGTGGAGATCAAAACCGGACCATCTCTGAGTCAGGCGAGGCTCTTGGGATGCGGACTGGCCGCCAGCCTTGGGCAGCACCAGTGGCGGCTCTCTTGGGGATGCTGCAAATGGCATCCAGAAACTGTAACGGAGGTGCTTTCTTCTGGGCTCCTGGGGCACATCCGCCAGGGCTCCCTTTGCCATGGGGGCCCCTGAATGGTTCTGGAAGAGCCCGAGAAAGGCGACCTGCTTTATGGCACAGGAAGCAAACGAGGGTGGGGGGTGGGGGAACTCTTCAGTATATTTTCAACACCGCATTGTGGCATACCTCCAGGGTGGGGGGATAAAATTGTGGGGTGATTAAAAGGACTGGATTCTTAGGACAGGCACATTGGCAGGCAAGGAAACAGCGGGTGGGGCCTGCTGTGGGTTCCTATTTCCTTGTTCTGCGTCTGGAGCTGCCTGCGCCATGCGGAGGCTTCTGGTCAGAGCCGGACCTGGGGATGGAGAGTGTTTGACTCTGAAGAAAGGACTAGATCCTTGGCCAGGCGTTGGAGATTTGAATTTTATAGGCCTCTAGGGGATGCAGTGGCTCAGTGGCTAAGACGCTGAGCTTTTCGATCAGAAAGGTCGGCAGTTCGGTGGTTCGAATCCCGAGTGCTGCATAACGGAGTGAGCTCCCGTTACTTGTCCC